>CAUYPK010069057.1:0-22220 GCA_963574355.1 Loris lydekkerianus
CCCTGCCCCCCCTCCCCACCCAGGCACGGGCACCCCAGCGCCCAACCCCAATCCACCCAATACTGTCTCATTTTTTTTTTTTTTTTTTTTTTTTTTTGAGACAGAGTCTTACTACATTGCCCTTGGTAGAGTGCTATGACATTACAGCTCCCAGCAACCTCTAACTCTTGGGCTTAAGTGATTTTCTTGCCTCAGCCTCCCAAGTAGCTGGAACTACAGGTGCCCGCCGTACACCTGGCTATTTTTTTGTTGCAGTTGTCATTGTTGTTTTAGTCTGGGCTGGATTTGAACCCGCCAGCCTCGGTGTATATGGCCGGCGCCCTACCCACTGAGCTATGGGCACTGCCCAGTAGCTTTTAAATGTCCTGGTTGGAGATGAAATGTGGTGAGACAGGAAACCTGGGACTGAAACACCAACAATCTCCATGGCTTTACAAGGAAGTAGGCACTGGAAGGATGGGTTGGAAGTAGAGGAGACTTATCAACAGGTTACCCTTGGCTTCTCCCCAGCACCGCCCCGCCTATCTGTCCCTGGAATACCACAAACCCTCCTTCTAGTGCTGCTTGCCCCCAAGCTCAGTTAAACAGCCCAGTGCCCAGGACCAGGATAAGGAGATAGGTAGTCCTGGGGTCCTAGCATCCCTCAGACCACAGACATACTCATGCAGTTGTGGAGTACACATCTGACACCCATCCTAAGATTGTAGCATTCCTCCACCTGCTGCTACTGTACTGTGGTCTCATGACAGTTCAGGAAAGAGGATGCAACGCTGCACTGCAGTTGATGGCCTTGAGGACCTCTTTGACCTGCAAGAGGAGGGCTTGGGGCTCAACCCACCAGAGCATATAGAAGAAGCCCCAGGGGCCCTGGTTGGGGGGTGGGCAGTGCAGCAGAGCCACCAGGCAAGGCTCCTTGACACGTGAGAAAGAAGGGACAAGGAACTCCAGCAACACAGGGATATGTTTCTAAAAGAGACTGGTTTTTCTAGAGACACAGGTGCGAGAGTGTAGGTGCAGGCGTGCAGGGAATAAAAACAATGTAATTATCATAAGGAACACTGATTTCTTTTCTGGAGTAGGAAATCAAGCTGTAGGTGGGGCCAGCTCCAGACAGAGTGTGCAGGGACTGTGGGAGTCCCCAAGGGGACTTATCTGTCTGATTTTATTTTGCAAAGATGGCTGGTTGGGGAAGCCAGCTAGGAGCTGTCTCGGTTGTGGGGAGAGATATGGGCAGAGGAAGGAGGCTTGGGAGGTGGAACCTCAGGACCTGGAGTCTAGGGACGCCCAAGCTGGCAGCAGGGCCCAACTCGGAGCTATGGAAGGATCGCAAGCAGGGGAGGCCATAAGCCCAGGACGTTTCCATCCGGCTGCCCTGAAGAAGGGGCTGGAGCTTGGCTGAGTCTGGGTGTCCAGCCCCCGCCCCGCCCCACCCCCGTCACTCCTGCAGCTGCCCTCGCCTATTCCCACCCCCGTCCTCGTCCCGCAGCTGTCTTGTTTCGGTTGGCTCACGAAGCCCTCGAGTGCATCGGTCACTTCGTGAAACCCAGCAAACGGGTCCTCCCATCAGCAGCCGCTGCACCCTGGAATGCCTCAGGCTGTGTGCAAGGCACTGGATCGTTGGTCGCAGGGCCGCTGGGCTGGGTGGTGCAGGGCACTGGGACCTCGCAGTCTCGTCGGATCCGCTGCGCCCCGGCTGCGCCTCAGAAAACTGCAACGCCGCCTCGAGCCTGCGCGCTCCGCACGCCGTGGAGCCCGGGCAGCGCAGAGCTAGTGCGCCCCCTGCCGGTCCATCTGCAAGCCCCCTGTACACGGCCCCTGAGCCAGTTCCCAGATGATGGATGACCTTGGTGGCTGGAGGCTTGGAAGCCGGTCATGGTGCTGAGCCTGCTACAAATGGGCATGAGAGGCCTGGTGGCCCCGCCTGGCTCTTCAGTGACCTTCGCCAACCCTTCCGGATGCCCCCTCCCACCTGCCCGCTCCACCCGTGGCAGGGAGGTTCCTGGCACAGGCCATACACACACCAGGTCCATGGTTGTCTCCAGCTCATCTCACTCGGGTAAAGAAACCATGGGTGAGCAAAAGTCCAAAGCATTGTCAATTCCCTCTTCTGCAAACGTTTATTGCCTTGGGTCCCTGCTGGGTCTCACAATGTCCCAGATTCGGGTTCGGATTTTTCTTTTCCTTTTTTTTTGAGACAAAGTCTCACTTTCTTGAAAACAGTAGAGTGCTGTACCATTATAGCTCACAGCAATCTCAAACTCTTGGGCTCAAGCTATCTTCTTGCCTCAACCAACCAACTAACTGGGACTACAGGCGCCCGCCACAATGCCCAGACGGGGTCTCACTCTTGTTCAGGCTGATCTGGAACTCCTGAGCTCAAGCAATCCACCCGCCTTGGCCTCCCAGAGTGCTGGGATTACAGGTGTGAGCCACCTTGTCTGGCCCTCCTGACTCAGATTTCTCATTTCTCCCAGCTGCCCCTCACCCAGAGCAATATGCCCTGCACTGCACAGCAGAGCAGCTGCTCCTAAATGGACCTTTGGCTAGTAAGCATGTCCCTTGTGGGTTCCACCTGGCAAGGAGTGTGGTATGGCAGGGAGGGGAAGAACTGCACTCTCAGAAACTTTGGTTTCTCAAGGGAACCGGGGTAGTAGGCCAGAGGTCACATAGACCCAGCAGGAAGAGCGGTGGGGTGATTTATGACTGAGACACTGTAGCACTGGAAACACCATCCCCCTCCTCCTGCCTGCCCCTGGCAGACCGACTCTGCCCACAGTCACCCATCTCTGGGCTCCCAATATGGGGGTCCTCCAAGTCCTGGGTTCCCCCCAATCTCCCCACCCCTCCAAGGACTGTGCTTGCTAGGCCCCAATGGATCTCCCCAGCCAAATTGCTCCACACCCAACCCCTTTAAAAGGGATGTACAAATGAACATGGGGCACCTGGGGTCTCACAAGCCCCAGCACTGGCCCAGCTCATTCCTCTGGGCACCAGCATGATGTTTGCTTGTTTTTGAGACAGTTTCACACCATGGCATCATAGCTCATAGCAACCTCTTGGGATGGAGCAATCCCGTTGCCTTAGCTTCCTGAGTAGGTGGGACTACAGCCGTGTGCCACTACACCTGACTAGTTTTTCCTTTTTTTTTTTTTTTTTTTAGTAGAGATGGGGTCTCACTCTTGCTGAGGCTGGTCTTAAACCCCTGAGCTCAAGTGATCCACTGCCTCAGCTTCCCAGAGTGCTAGTATTACAGGCATGAGCCACTGCTTCCAGTCTACCAGTGGGTTCTTTAGCCCATACAATTATTGGCCTGAGCCTATGTAGACAGTCCCAGTAGCCCAGTCTGCAGAAGAAACCCAGCCTATTCTGGGACCCAGGTCCACTTTCAGGGACACACTGAACCAGGATGCAGAGCTGGGACAGTAAGCAAAGCCCCAGTCTGTGACACTGCAGCCTGAGACCCCCTCAGCTGGCTCCCTCCCCAGCCCTATGTTCAGCCCCCACATGCATGCCTCCTGCCCTCAGACTGTTTTCAGAAGCTGAAAGTCTTCCTAGAGCTACTGTGTCTTATTTAAGGTAGAGGCCAGAGGAAGGGACAGGGTGGGCAGAGAGGACTTGAACTGGCTGCTTAGATGAACATGGCAACCCCTTGCAGCCCCCTGGCCTCCTTCACCAACCAACCCTGACCAGATCTCTGACTGCAGTCCCTGCATGGAGGCAGAAGACATAGGGCTGGCCCTTTGTGGCTGGGAGTAGCTGCTACCCTAGCGTTAGTGGGCACTCATGATGAGGACACCTGCAGAGACTAGGTGATAGTCACTGCCCACCTATCTCAGGCCTGCTCCTGGCCACAGGCTGGGCCGGGCCATGAATTTGAGGTTACAGTGAACTGTTATTTATGCCACTGCACTCTAACCTAGAAGACAGAGCAAGACTTTGTCCAAAAAATGACAGCAAGCTTAGGTTTCACTTGTATATTGATTTCCACCTGATCATTCACCCTCCCATATGGCAAGAGGTCTGAGCATGAGCTCTGAGGGACAGTAAGGCACAGTTACCATATCTTGGGAAGGGATGTCTCTGCAGGGTGTAAACTCCAGGGCCCCAAGCCCTGTGGTGGTTAAAGTATTGAAGCAACAGCCACTTTCCTAAGCCTCAGTGAGGCAAACTATATCCGCACAGATTGTGAAACAGTGTTTAGGTTTTCCCCTTCGTGGACAAGAGATCAAATGTGTGTCCCATCGGCCTACTTCCCCAGCAGGTCACAGACATCACCACCCTGGCTGGCCTGGAAGCATTTAGCCAGAGGGGATCATGCATTGACTTGGGCTGGAGCAGATGGCCAGCTTCCATTTGCACTATTTCCTAGCACAGCTGGAGGGGTGAGGGTGTAAGCTTTGGTGAGGACCAGTGAGTCCAGACAGACAAGGTGTAGGCAGCAGGCCAAGAAGAGAAGATGAGGGCATAACGTCATTCAAAGATGAGCCCACCTCCTTGGAGATTCCTTAAGTGCTCAGGAGGATAAGACAACAGACAGTTATACCCATCCTGGCAGAGGGTATAAACTACCAGGAAAGAAGATCTTGTTCAGAACCAAGGCTGGGGAGCTGAGGTTTCATCCACCATCCACCCTGCCTGCTTCCCTGTCTGAATGTCTGGGGTTTTAATTCCAAGGTAGGATGGCCAGAATGTGGCCCTGGTGACAAGTCCATCTAGGGTAGATGTAGGCTGCCCGCCTAGTGTCCCTGAGAGGAAGAAGATTCTTTGCCTGAAAGAAAGGAGGAGGGGAGAGAACAACAAGTCATTGTGAAGTCATGCTTCAGACATGTCCCCTGTGGGCCAGGGGAGGGAGGGATAAGATGCCTAGTTCATGGGAGTCCATTTGCCCCATTTGCTCCCTGAGATCTACAAGAGAACCCAGAAACTCTTCTTCCTCCACACAAAGGACAAATAACAGAAGCATGCGTACCATGCACCAGGCACCAATAGACTGCTCATGGAACCCCACAGCACAGCAATGACAATGGACATGTGCTATTAATGACTCATCCTACAAGGATGAGGCTGAGATTAAGGAAGTGGCCACAGTCCTGTGCATGGCAAGGGAGGATTTGGGATTCAAATTCTATCTGGCCAAGTCTGCAGAGAGACATGCAATGATAAGCAAGGATCTGTGTAAGGGTGAAGGCAGAGTGCCACAAAGGAGGCTACGCTCAGATGAAGCACACTCAAGTAACAACTCCCCAGACACAAACTTCCAATATAAGAATATTGCCAACAGGAGCACAGATTTACTCAGCTATTACTATATGCCGGACCCCAGGGGCACATTACATGCAGTTGTCCTTGATAGCCTGTGAAGGAAGCTCTGCCACACACCACTTGGCAGAGGAAGAGCCAGGCTCAGCCAGACTGACAGGTAGGGCCAGGGCCACAGCCACAAGTGGCAGGAGACATGCTCAGCACAGGTCCTCAGCCTATGCCCACTCAGCCTCCGACTCTACTCACAGGCAAAGGACAAACCTCTTGAGAACACCTTTGCCATGTTCTCACTTGGCTACCTCTTTCTGAGCACACACAATCAACAAGGTGGAGGAAGCAAAGCATTTGCCCCCTTGTCCCTCCCCCACAACCAACTTTCAGGGTGGCCCTGGACAGTGAGATGTTGTGCCTCCTGTACTTTGTCACAGTGTGCTTCCCCTACCCCAGGTCCTAGGACCTACAATAGTCCTGTCCTTGCTGCATGAGGATGTTTACCTTTAGGGATGAACTTCAGCGAGCTACTAAATATTCAGAATCGGGACTGCCCTGGCTTAGGGCCATCATTCAGGAACTCATGGCCCAAACCGTTGCCACACCTGCCACAGGACACCTGGGAAGACCACAAAGCAGGCACATGAGCTCTGGCCATGAAGTAGCCATAACCATGGCCCTCAGCACCGCCAACAGATGATGTTTCCCCTGCAAGCCCATTCCTCAAGCTGTCTGCTGACGGAGACTGACCTTCATCCTGATGCCTCCCCAGGAAAGCTGTCCTGTTTCCCCCATTCCCCCTAGGATTCCAGGCTCTCTTGATGATCTGGGTTGGCAGCCCCTGGCTAAAGCCAGAGGCCTGGAATGGAGAGACTCTGAGCCCCTGGAGCTGTGGGGCCAGCAGAAGGGGGAAGGTGGGACTGGCTTTCTGGCCCTCCCTGGGCTCCCCAGCCCTAGCCACTGCCACCTACCTTTAGGGCTGCAGGTCGGTTGTGCTCTGGACACTTAGCCACACTATCAGCATGGATGGTCTCAGTGAATGCTGGCCATGGGGATGAGTGTTCGTACTTAGAGCGGCTAGAAAACAGCTCGTAGCCACATTTGCTACACACATAGACACCTGGGGCAGAAGGCAAGGCACAAGCAGAGATGTTGGCCCCAGTCTCTTGGGGGTGAGCTCCCAAATCCCTGGACCCAGGCATAGACAGGGCCGCCCATTCCGAGGGTGGGCTGCACTCCCTCCCCACGTGCCCGCCACTCATAGGCCATGAGATTGGCTCTGTGAGGGAGACACAGCACTGGCCTCACATTTAGTGGCTGTGCCAGTGACCAGGAGAGTCACTTTTCACACTTATCTCCTCACTCTTCTCAACAGCCCCATGACAAAGAATCTTTTAACCTTTCCATCCACAGATGAGGGTTGGTGACACAAAGATACCAAAGGAGCCTCGGCAGTGGGATGAGGGCCCCTACTCCCACCACCGCCCCTCAAGAATCACAGGACAAGGCCCTAACGTGGCCAACATGACCGCCTGGACCCTACCTTCTCAAGTGGCCCTCCCTGCTCCCCAACAAACTCTGAGCTGAACACCCAGCCACTGTCCTGCTCTCCAGGCACGAAGAGAATGGCCCACAGAAAAGGTCTCCAGGCCAAGCAAGGAGCCCAGGAAGACAGAGGGCTGGGGAGGAAGATCCATAAAATATTACTCTGATGGGGAGGGAGCAGAGAGGGTTGCAAAAATGACTTGCAGGACTGTTTGAAGGACTGAAACTAAGAACCTCTGGGGGCAGTGAATCACCTGGGGACCTCTCCTGAGTCTGTGAATTACACAACCTTTACCAGGAACTAGAGAAGAAAGCAAAGAGAAACTAAGAGCTGCCCTGGGAGTGGAGTTTCTGGCTTAATAGGGCAGCTTGAGGACACCTGGGTCCTATGCCCAAATTTGCTGGGTGGTCCTGTGTTACAACCCATTCCCCTAAGAGGGCTGACACCAACAGATTCCACCCCAGGGAGGCCAATGCCTTAGTCTGCCCTGTGGATATGTGTTTACCAAATTAGTCCACTACCAGGCAAGGCCAGCCTCAAAGGGAACTCACCAGGGTGTCTGCCAGCCTGGGACCAGTGCTGAGGGTTGGACATTCCCAAACCACCCGATCGGGTGAAAACTTCACTCTGGCTAGTGAAATCTGTCTGGTCAAACTTCACTGGCCAAAGTTCATTGGCCCTGAACAGGTTAAGGAAGCATCTGGAGGGCACATTCTAATCCATGGGACATGGGACATTCTGTACCTTGTATCCCAAAAAACAGGGGAACTGAAAGGGTACGGAAATGCCCCGCGGAGAGGCAGCCCACTCACAGGAGACCTCCCCAGGACAAGACGTTCCATTGCGCCCCTCCGAAGGCCCGACCCTTACCTAATTTCCCCACCAGCGTCACCAGCTCTCTGTACCCCGGCCCGCCCCATTCCCTCCCATTGACATTCGAGGCCTGTCCTCCTCAGGGTCGGCGACCCCCTCTCCCCCAAGGCCCTCTGTCCATGAGTACCCCTACTCTCCACGTCTCCCAGACTCTGCCCTCCTTCGCGATCCTCTTGACCCACGTCCGCTTCTCTCCGGTGGCCACACTCCCCATTTCCAGTCTCCGGGGCTCCATCTCTACCGGGATGGCACCGTGATCCTCTAAGGCACGCCCCTGCCCCAGCAGGAGATCACAGCACGAACCTGGCTCAAAGTGGTTCTGGAAAACCTCGCCCCCGAAGAAGCTGCAGAACGCCATGGAGCCACTGGGATCACTGGGCGTTCGTCGCTCCCGGACGACCCTAACGCGACCCAGACGCGCCGACCGTCTGACCAGCCAGCGTATGCTTCCCTCCTCTCCGGAGAGTCAACCTCTTCCCTGGCGCCAGTTGCGGCTTCCGCCTCCGGAAGGCCCCACCCCCTCCGAAGAGGCCCCCTCCCGGGCGCTTCCCGAGGCCCCGCCCCCCGACCTTCCTAGCGCGTCTTCCCTGCTGGCCCGGTTCCCACCAGAAACGACCACATTGACATGGTAACTCCCAAGGACCATTCCTGGGCCGCTCCCCGAGGCACCTTCCTTTCCGATACGTCTTCCTTTAGACTCGCCCATGATAACTCCCAGGGCCGCTCCCCGAGGCAGGACCCCCTGCGAGGAAGAGCGCTCCTTGGACGCTCCCCACCCCCACCTGGGTGTACCCCACCCACACCCACCCCCATTCCCCGGCGTACCGCCCTCCCAGAGAGCCTGGACCCGGCTGGGCTGCAAGCGGGGAGGTGAGGTGCAACTGGGACCCGCCCAGGTTGTGGGTGTCACGCCACCCGTAGAGCTGCGGCCTCCCCTACCCCCCGGTCTTGTCCTCGGCGCTAAGCTTCGCACGCGGACGTCAACCAGCCTTCCCGCGCCCCCGACCCTCTGAGACAGCTCAAAAACAGTTGCCTCTGGCCTTTATTAGACAGAAAGGGCAGGCAGGGGCTCGCCGCGCTTCTTGGATTCCCCAGCCCATGCAGCCTACAAGTCTCCTGCGGTCTCTGGCTTTTCTTTCTCAAGATGCTTCTTCTGGGGGCCCTGGTTGAAGGGGCACGATAGGAGCGTTAATGATAAGAGTGTCCAGGAATATCACTACTAGCCAGTCTCAGGGTCCCCCAGAACCCCCGTCGCGCCACCCCCCCCCTTTCTCTAGCAAGAATTAGTGCCCAGGGCTAGATTCCTAAAAGCCCTTCTCCTGCCAGTGAGCGCAGGGGGCGTCCTTACCCACTCCATCTGCACCAGCCAGCCTCACTCACTTCTCTGCGACAGACTGGATGTGGAGTCTACACCCCGCCTCCCCCACTCCCAGAACAAGGAGGAACTCACCATGAAGGCCCTCTTCTCTTGGGCTGTCTGGAAGCGGCCATGGCCGAACTTGGAGGTGGTGTCGATGAACTTGAGCTCAATTTTCTCCAGGGCCTGGCGGCTGTGGTGCACCAGGAGGGACTAGGGATCCGTGGAAGAGGCCAGCATCAAGGCTGAAGTCCTCCCAACCACTTCCAGTCACTTCCAGTCCATACCAAGGTCTTGCTCATGAAGTTCCTGCCAGACCCTACCCTTTCTGCTCCCACTGCCCAGTCCCCCCAAGCAGGCTGAAGGGCAGGATAAGTTGGTGGCAGTAACCCATGTGGCCCCCGCTCCCCAACCCATGGCCCCACACTGACCTTTCTTAGTGTAATGACCCTCTTCTTGGTACCTGCGATGCAACCCTTTAGCATGATGAAATCATTATTGACTTCCCCGTAGTGGGGGAAGCCACCCTGCAGAGGAGACAGGTGAGAGGCCAGGCCCAGGAAAGGGCTGCCCAGTTAGGGGGTGGCTAGAAGACTTAAGACATTTTCCTACAAGAAAATGATCCCTACAAGGAGCCCTGTGCCCAGCCCCCAGGTGTGGAGGTGACACCCTCATGCTCTATCACTAATGAGGGCAGCATCCGAGTCAAATGCTAAGTCCTTTTTGCCCATTATCTCATTTAACAACCTGCATTTTTGTTAGGGGCAAACAGAGGCGCAAAGCAGTGGAGTCACTTGATCTATGCTCTGTAGCCACTATGTGCTGGAGCTGGGGCTTGAGCCCAGGTGGCCTGACTCCCAGGCCAGAGCAGGAGCTGCTGCCCTCCACACCCTGTTACAGCAACTGGTTGTCAACTGTCTTAAGAAGAGAATTGAAGGATTCAGGGAAACTGCAGGGATTTGGTCCACCTATGTGGCTGCAGCTAAATGCTTCGGACAGTCTCATGCTGAGTCTGCCTGTAGGAGCAACACGAAGCTATTGGGCACGTTGGTGCCCAGCTGGGGCTTGGACCTGCCCTCTACACTTATCAGTGCCCCTTGCCCAGCCTTGCTCCCCACCCTCACCAGTGGTGTGATGGACTTGTCGGTCACATCATAGCTGGTGGATGCATTGTTCTTGACCATCTTCCCATCCTCCATATGTATCCCCCGGCCGATTTGGTAGATCTGCCAAGTAAAGAGGGGGCAGGAAGGGCCTCTGGAGCCAGCAGCACATCCACCCATCAACTCACATGCTTGCTCCTGGGGGCATTCCGTGACCCAGGCAGCATCTGGGTTGTGCACCCCACTGGCTGGGGTCTGATCACATAGCAACGCCCCCCACCCCCACCTACCCCAGGCTTCAGACACACCTTCTTGTTGAGCTCAGTGCGGTGGTGGTAGCCCTTCTGCCCAGCCCGGGCAATAGAGCAGCCCACACGGGCAGGGTGCCAGGCGCCAATGCAAGCCACCTTGCGTAGCCCTTTGTGAGTCTTCCGAGGCAGCTTCTTGGTATGCCAGCGGCTTGTGACCCCTGTAAGTGAAAGGGTCTGATGGCTTAGTGACCAGCCAAGTTCCTACTGCCTCCAGGCAGTCTTCTCTGGACCTGCCATCCACATTGACGCCTACCTTTGACACCCCGGCCCTTGGTGACAGCAATGACATCAATGACCTCACTCTGGCTGAACACACTGTGAACTGACACCTGTTTCTCCAGCCAGGCCTGGGCCCAGGCCACCTTCTCAGCCACTGTACCACCATTAAGCTGGATCTCCATGATGTGGGCTTTCTTCTGCCGGAAGGGCAGAAGCTTCATCTGCAGGACATGGCATGGTGGTCAGTTTCCAAAGGACGTGGGAGGTCAGCAGGTAACCCCTGAAATCGTCTATGCATGCTTTCATTCATACATGTTCTGGCCATGTGCTGTGCTAGGTGCTGTGGATGTAGCAGGGAATGAGGCAGACAAGGAATGAGGGAGCCACTATCTAGTTGGAAGACAGAGGGAATCCAAGTAAACTCTCAGAGTGAGCTAAGTTCTTTGATGGGAGGTGGGGCAGGGGCATTTCAGATAGAGGATCAGGTTAGGGAGGGCCTCTCTTGAGGAGGTGACACCAATAACAAGGAGGCACCAGTGAAGATATGAGCACCTTTTGGGCAGAGGAAATAGCGTGTGCAAAGGCCCAGTGGCAGGGAAGACCTTGGCAAGTTGGTGGGACAGGAAGAAGACCCATGTGGCTAGATGGTGGTTAGTAAAGACAGCAGGTGGGCCAAGCAGTACCTTTAGGGAATAGCGTGGGCTTTCTTCTAAGTGCAGGGTGTGACATGAACTGATTTTTATTTTAAACATCTCTGGTTGATGCTATGTGGGACACAGGCTATGGGGATGTATAGGCAAAAATAGACCAGTGTTTAACAAGTATTTATGGAGCACCAGCTGCATACAAGACTTTTGGTGGGTGCTGAGGGCCCAGTGAACAAGATAGCTGTTCCCCCATGGCTTCTGCCCTGGGGAGCTCAAGTCTGTTGAAGTTCTGTGTGTCAGTGCATTCCAGAGGGCCATAGGGGATGGCCTGATCCCTGATCCCTCTATCTGTTGAAGGAAATGGACATTACCCAATGACTTGCTTGATCATGAACTAACAATGTGAGTGTGACTTGGGCGGGTGTGTTCAGGGGATGTGGGAGACTCTGGGATGGGGGTTGCTACTCCAGGGACCTAAGGAAGCCCTCCCTGACAATAAGATGCCAAGGACTATTCCAGAATAAGCTTGAGGGTGTTAGTTACCCATTGGTACATATCAAGCCAACCCCAGATATGAACACTGATTTATATATTTGTCATTTGTGCCAAAACCCAAAGGGAGGCTCAGCACCTATAGCTCAAGCGGCTAGGATGCCAGCCACATACATTGGAGCTGGCAGGTTCGAATCTAGCCCAGGCCTGCCAAACAACAATGACAACTACAGCCAAGAAAAAACAAACAAACAAACAAAAAAAAAAAAACAGCTGGCACTGTGGTGGGCGCCTGTGGTCCTAGCTACTTGGGAGGCTGAGGCAAGAGAATCGCTTAAGCCTAAGAGTCTGAGGTTGCTGTGAGCTGTGACACCATGGCACTCTACCCAGGGTAACAGCTTGAAACTCTGTCTCAAAAAAAAAAAAAAAACCAAAGGGAGGTTGTGGCCCTCCACACTGGACATTTGGCAGGAGACCCAGACCCTCCAGAGCACTTTAGGGCCTTAGTTGACCACTGGGCATGGCTGATTCCCCATGGCCCCTTGGAATGCCCTGACACACAGAACTTCTCCTGGGGCTGCACGTGCTAGCACAGCTGGCCGCCTGGGCCCAAGGCTCGTGGTATTTTTAGGCTGACATTTGCCAGGGCTCCTGGAAGCTGCGGGAAGGGGGATGGTGGGCCAGATGGTAGACTGGCTGACAGCTGGGGTGGGAGGCTGACCTGGGTGTGGACAATGACCCGAATGACTTTGCAATATTTCTTCATGGCAGCAAAGTCTTTCTGGAGCTGCTTCTTGCCGCTGGTGTCCCGCCATCTTTTGCAGGATTTGGTAAAGGCTTTCTTCTTGCTCTTGTGCCTGACCAATGTGCAGGAAGGTACTCAGAGGCCCCAGCAGGGGCAGCTCCCCAGACCTGTCCTACCTGCTTCCCACCTGCAATCCACCAAGCAGTGAGCCCACTCTTGGGAATCCCCTGAGGCCCATGCACTGTTTTGGTCACCAGTTCTGAACACAAACCATCCCTTCCTCTCTGGGCCTCTATTTCCGCCTCTGTGAAGTGAGCACCTCCCTACCTCCCAAGGCCCACGAGTGAGTGGCAAATGTGCAGAAGCTGCCAGAGAGGGTTGCTGGTCAGTACTGTGGTCCAGGCTTCTGGAAGCCAACCGAGCTGCCACATTGCTCAGACTGCTGATCCCACTTCTAAAGTGTGGGTACCACAGCCAGGCACTAAGCCTTTGCTCAGGACACACAGTTTCTTTTGTTTCTTTTTTTTAGAGACAAGAGTCTCACTTTGTCGCCCTCAGTACAGTGCTATGGCGTCATAGCTCACAGCAACCTCCTGCTGTTGGGCTTAGGCGACTCTCTTGCCTCAGCCTCCCGAGTAGCTGGGACTACAGGCACCCACCACAACGCCTGGCTATTTTTTTGTTGCAGTTTGGCTGGGGCCGGGTTCTAACCCACCACCCTCGGTATATGGAGCCAGTGCCCTACTCATTGAGCCATAGGCACTGCCCAGAACACAGTTTCTAACCCTCACCAGAGCTCTGGAAGGTGGAGATCATTATCCCTGTTCTACAGATGAAGAAAGGAAGGTTCACAGTGGTTTAAAGCCCCTGGGTGAGGGGCAAACTGATGATAGAAATGGTGAAAACAAGACAGTTAGCATTTCCCTCTGTGCTGAGCACTCAAAAGGCTCTGCTCAACTAGTCCTCCCAGAACACAGGGGCCACTCTACAGCAGAGGGACTCAAGAGGCAGCCAGCTTGCCTCTGGTCACACACTCTGCTCTGACTCTGGGGCATAAGCTTGTCATCTCCCAAAGAGGGTCAGGACTGAGCCGTTCTTCTGCCTCTTTGAGGGGGCTGTTTCCTCAAACAGGTAGCCCTTCCCTTTCAGGATTTAGGGCCAGGGAAGATTTGATCTTTCTTTGTACAAGAAGAGCTTTTCAGTTTGCTATTTCCCTTTTTACTCTGGCTGCTAGGAAGCCCAGAGCCAACTTTAACATTCCATCAAATTAGACTTTTAATTAATCCTAAGGATCAAAATATCTGCTGCCTCTTTCTCCCCAGTCCTAATTTCCTTTTCAGCCCTCTAGTACTCATCTGCTATTGAAGTGAAGGCACCAAACACACACACACATATACACATACACTCATTTTGCTATGCTCCACATACTGTTAACAACTCTCTCCTCCTGTCCACCCACCCCCATCATTTCAGCACAGAACGAGGGCTTCAGGCACCCAACCCTGGTGGTCCCACCAGTCCTGGTATAGCCCACTCAAGGACAGGGCTTACCAGTCCTTGTAGAATCGGCGGCGGCACTCATCACTGAGGTGCTCTGCAAAGATAGTCTTGAAGCTCCGCAGACCTCGAGGCGTGGCCACATAGCCCACTACACCCACCACCACTAGGGGCGGTGTCTCCACAATCGTCACCGCCTCCACTTCCTCTCGCTTGGAAATTTCTACATGAGATGTACACAGGGATAGGGACTTGGAGAGGGTCCTCATGAGGACCATGGAGAAGGGAGGGGAAGAGCCAGCTACACAGGGGTAGGCCAGGCCAGCAGCCAGGCAGTATCCCCAAAGGGGAGTTGGGCTTCCTTTACTCCCAAGGAGTCCAAATGAGCATTTGTTATTTTAATATATATTATATATCATATATAATATGTAAATATATTTTTGTAATTTCTAGCAAGACCTATGACTAGTCCAAAAAACAAGGATTTTATGGATATCACTGCTTAGCCTGAGACAAAGCAAAAGAAGTACATGTTAAAAAAATATATTAGGGCTGGACACTGGTTTCTGCCTATAATCCCAGTACTTTGGGAGGCTGAGGCAGGAGGGTAAGCCTGGAGGCCAAGAGTTTGAGACCAATCAAGCAATATAGTGAGACCCTATCTGTACAAAAAACAAGAAAAATTAGCCAGCTGTGGTGGCACACTCATGTAGTCCCAGCTACTTGGGAGGCCAAGGCAGAAGGATCATTTGAGCCCAGGAGTTCAAGGCTGCAGCGAGCTATGATGACACCACCACACTCTAGCCCAGGCCAACAGAGAGAGATACTGTCTCAAAGAAAAACAAAAACCAAAAAAAGAACTCAATACACAAATGTACACACACGTGATGGATGTGTACAGAATTGGGGAATCCTGTAGAAGATGATAGACTGTGTCTATGATGTTGGTATCCTGGTTGTGATATGTTACTAGAGTTTTTCAAGAAATTTCTACTGACTGGTCCTCTTCTGCAGGAAGAATTTGCCTCTGCTCTGTGGAGTAGACTTTCTAACATTCTATGGTTTCTGAAGAAATCTCACTTTCATTTAAAAAACAAAACAAAACAAAGGCTGGACTCAGTGGCTCACACCTGTAATCCCAGCACCCTGGGAGGCCAAGGCAGGTGGATTGCTTGAGCTCAGAAGTTCGAGACTGGCCTGAGCAAAACCAAGACTAAAAATAGAAAAACAATCCAGGTTATGTGGCTGGTGCCTTAGTCCCAGCTACTTGGGAGGCTGAGGCTAGAGGATCACTTGAGCCCAAGAGTTTGAGCTGTGAGCTACAACACCATAGCACTCTACCCAGGGTGACAGCTTGAGACTCTATATAAAAAAAAAAAAAAACTCTACTATATATAAATATGTATATAAATACAAGGATACAGGCTTGGCGCCAGTAGCACAGTAGTTACAGTGCCGGCCACATGAGCCGAGGGTGGCGGGTTTGAACCTGACCCAGGCCAGCTAAACAATGACAACTGCAACAACAATAACAACCACAAAATAACTGGGCGCTATGGTAGGCACCTGTAGTCCCAGCTACTTGGGAGGCTGAGGCAACAGAATTGCTTCAGCCCAAGACTTTGAGGTTGCTGTGAGCGATGACATTACAGGACTCTACAGAGGGCAACATAGAGAGACTCTGTCTCAAAATAAATAAAAAAATAAGTACAAGTCCTGTCCAGAAAGTATCCAGCCATGTCCCATAAAAGAGACATGCATGGCTGGATACTATCCAAACAGCCTTTGTACCAGTTTATGACATAGACCAGAAATAACCAAAATATGCAGACATCCTGGCAAGTGGTTTAAAGCCAGGCGTGGGCATGTGCCCTTAAATCCCAGCTCCTCCACTCACTGGTGACCAGGCCAGTTTTGGGACTGCTCTGTGTTTTGATTTCCTCACTTGAGAACAAGGGGCAATGAGAGCCACAGTAAAGGTCAGTGTGGGGCCCATTGCTGTGCTAACTGCAGTTCTTGTGGGCATGGCCTTGTCCTTTCTGGGACTATGGCCCTTCCTGGACAAGGAGAGTGAATTTTGTCTCATGGCATCCAGAAGGTTCCACCCCCCACCATGTGTCCCTAGTGCTGTGACTCACTGAGCCCCGGCCGGTGCACTTCTCTCAGGGTGTGGGTCATGCCAGCCTTGTAGCCCAGGAAGGCTGTGAGGTGCACAGGCTGGCTGGGGTCATCCCGTGGCCATGTCTTCACCTTGCCCCGGTGCCGGCGGCTTCTCTTGTGTGGCAGGAAGCCCAAGTGTCCATGTCGAGGGGCAGAAAACTTCCGGTGGGACTGGTGGCAGGAAGGAGGGAGGTCAGAAATGGGGGTCTTCCAGACCCAGACCCAGTGAACCGGAGACCACAGATGGTGCAGCCTGTGCAGATCATCAGTGCACCGGCAGTATCTTAAGAGATGGAGCCTCCACACTCATGGGCTTCTTGCTCCAGTGGGCAGAGGCTCAGGGGCAGGTGTCTGCCATCTGTCTGTCCCCTTGCCCCTTCTTGGCCTAGCAGCCCAATTCTGGCCCCTTTAGCTCCCCCTCTAACTGCCCACTTCCCCAACAGGCCCAAGGACTGTCCCTGCTAAGGGAGAGTCCAGAAGCCTTGCTTCCCCCTTCCCAGGAAGACCACCATGCCCTAACTCAAGCCCCAGCCCATCCACCGCTGCCCTGGCCCCACTGACCATGACAGCAGATCTCTGAAGGTCAGGAAGGGGCCTCCCCACCAGGCGCCAGAGGTGGAGTGGCAGGGCCAGACACTCGGCAGCAGTTCCCAGATTTAGCCCCTGGCATGGGAGCTTGATCAACCTCCGCAGCCAGCATGGTCTTTGGTGCCAGGAATAAGCCAGGCAGGGTGGTGTCAGGGAAAGCATCAGAGGAGCAGCCTAGGTTGGGGACACCTGGAGCCAGGGCTGCTGCTCCTTTCCTCAGTAGCCCTCCCAGGGCAGAACCAATTTAGCCTGGTAGGGGCCGAGGGACCCTTTTTGGTGGCTTCTGAGAATCTAAGTCCAGTTTTTTGACCATGAAAAAGAGGGGATTCTTGTCCTGAGAGTGGTGAGACAGCTGGACAAATGGTGGGGGGAGGATTGAGGAGGTGGAAGGGTGATTCTGTGTCCCAAGATCATCAAATTCAACATCCAGATCCCTGGCCCAGCCCAATGTTGGTGGCTCATGCTTGTAATCCTAGCACTCTGGGAGATTGAGGCAAGAGATTCACCTTGAGGCCAGGAGTTCCAGACCAGCCTGAGCAAGAGCAGACGGGGGTGGGAGGGTGGGGGGGAGGCTCAAGAGATTCTCTTGCCTCAGCCTTCTGAGTAGCTGGGACTACAGGCTCCCGCCACAACATCAGCTATTTTTTAGAGACAGGGTCTCACTCTGGCTCAGGCTGGTCTCAAACCCATGAGCTCAGGTAATCCACCCACCTCTGTCTCCCGGAGTACAGGCGTGAGCCACCACACCTTGCCCCAAGTTGAACTTGAGCTTAGGAGTTTGAGACCAGCCTGAGCAAGAGCAAGACCTAGTCTCCACTAAAAGTAGAAAAAACTCATTGGAAATCAGGGCAGGCCCCCTGCCCACTTCCCCAACAGGCCCAAGGACTGTCCCTGCTAAGGGAAAGTCTGGAAGCTTGCTACACAGGAAGCTGAGGCAAGAGGATCCCTTGAGCCGAAGAGTGAGCTATGATGATGCCATGGCACTCTATCCAGGGCAAGACAGTGAGACTATTGCACCAAAACAAAACAAAACAGCAAGACCCCATCTCTACTAAAAATGGAATAATTATGGCAATGCCCATAGCTCAGTAGTAGGGCGCCAGCCACATATATTGAGGTTGGCGGCTTCAAACCCAGCCTGGACCAGCTAAAACAACAATAGCCAGGCGTTGTGGCAGGAGCCTATAGTCCTAGCACCTGGGAGGATGAGGCAAGAGAATCACTTAAGCCCAAAAGTTTGAGGTTGCTGTGAGCTATGATGCCAGAGTTTGAGACTCTGTCTCAAAATAAATAAATTAATTAAAATAAAATAAAAAGGGAATAATTAGCCAGGTGTGGGGCACATGACTGTTAAAAATCAAGATCCCTCTGGGTGGCACCTGTGGCTCAATGGGTAGGGCACCGGCCCTATATATGGAGGGTGGTGGGTTAAAACTCGCCCCAGCCAAACTGCAACAAAAAAATAGCCAGGCATTGTGACAGGAGCCTGTAGTCCCAGCTACTCAGGAGGCTGAGGCAAGAGAATCGCCTAAGCCCAGGAGTTGGAGGTTGCTGTGAGCTATGATGCCATGGCACTCTACCCAGGGCAACAGCTTGAGACTCTGTCTGAAAAAAAAAAAAAAAAGAAAATCAAGATCTCTGGCTCGAATAACCTATGATCCATGAGCATTGAGTTGCTTTTATGAATTTAAATTTTAGCCTTGGCTTGCCGCTTGTAGCACAGTGGTTATGGCGCCAGCCACATACACCTGAACCAGAGCCAGACCAGCTAAACAATGACAACTGCAACAAAAAATAGCCAGACGTTGTGGCAGGCACCTGCAGTCCCAGCTATTTGGGAGGCTGAGGCAAGAGAACTGCTTGAGTCCAAGAGTTTGAGGTTGCTGTGAATTTTGGCACCACCGCACTCTACAAAGGGTGATAAAGTGAGACTGTCTAAATAAATAAATAAATTTTAGCCTTAAGTTTTGAATGAAAAAGGAAGTGAACCCTCTTATTTTTCAATTCAAAGACTCTGTGGTTATAAAGTTCTGTAATCATGGAATCAGAGTTTTAAAGACCTAAGATGTCGCTAGAATCCATAGATTTTGCATTGCTAGGTATTAAGATTCTATGCCACTAAAATGTTAAGATTGTTTGGGTCCGATGGCTTGTATTTCTAAGAATTCACAATTTGCCAATCTGACATTTCTGCGATGCTAGATCCTGTGTGCCTGGCCCCAGCCTCTGGAAAGGAGGTGGGCAGCACCCTTCGTGGGTACTGGCCAGGGACTGTGTGAACATTACAGGTGCCTGTCATGGCAGCTGCCTCAGGGAACCAGAGGGCTCAGGGCCAGGATGGAGGCATCAAAACCAAGGGAGAGAACCCTGCACCCAGGGTAGAGTCCCTTCTCCCAATGGGCTGGCGCCCTGGGGGCCAGCCCTACTTCCTGCCCTGCCCCAGGTCGTTTGGTATGTCGCGTTGTTGACTTATTTGCTGTGCGTGCTCTACCTGCTGTGTTCTCTATCAGAGCCAGGCTGTTAAATCTTGCTCTCTACCATGGTACTCAGCAGGAAGGACGTGAACTGTTCAGTTATTATGTCTGTCGCGTATTTTCCGTCTCCTCGTAAACGTAAGTAGAGATCTCTGCTTGGTTCAGAGCTGTACCCTGAGCGTCCGAGAGGGCGCGGCACATCGCTCCCAACTCTCACAGCGCAACGTCGGGTCTAGAGAAAGTGCGGCCCAGATTACCGAACAGGCGGCTGGGATGGCGCCCGAGCCCCACGCAGGGGCGTGCGACAGAGAAGCAGATCCAAGGCCGGACAAATACAAGTCCCAGGGTGACCCGCGGCCACGACCGCCAGTGCGCAGGCGCAACCTCCCCGGGCGTCCTTTGTGTAAGCGAGCTGACGGTCCTGTGCGAACGCAGGCTGAGGCCTGGGTAGAGCGTCCAGGATCGGAGTCTGTCGCCTGCCGCCGCCATGCCGGACAGCTGGGACAAGGACGTATATCCCGAGCCCCCGCGTCGCACGCCGGCGCTCTCGCCGCAGACCTCGCTGCCCAACCCCATCGTCTACTTGACGAAGGCCTTCGATTTCCTCGTGGACCGGCCCGTGACTCTCGTGAGAGGTACGGAGCCCGCACCGGGGGCCCCGCCAGACCCTGGGATCTTCTCTCCACCCTCTGGAGAGAAGGGGGGCCTTAGAAATACACCTGGGCCCCCGCACCCTGCCCGGTTCCCCCAGCGCACCCGGGGCTACATTGCTCCCCAGTATCTCCTTGATGCCTTCCGCAGATCCCTGTCTCCCAATACTCCTCCTCTTCCCGGGTCCTGTCACCCTAGGGCCTCCTTCTCCCTCATCCCCAGTCCCCCTCGCGGAGATCCTCCAAGCCCCACTGCCTCCTTTGGCCCTCCGTTGCACTCTTGGCCTCCGGTCTCTGGCAGATTTTTATGGGTTGTTTGCAGTCGGAACCATCTGAGTCATGGAGCTTGTTAGACTCCCTGCAAAGTGACCAGGTGTTGGGGTGCTGGCCGAGGTGCCCAAATTGCCATGTCTGGTCCGAATCAAGAGAATGCTCAATACAGTTGGTTGGTTGTGGTTAAGCAAGCTCCACCGGCAGCAGCAAGAGCTCTCTCTGCCCTCAGTGACTAGTCAGGTGCTTCGTCCAGTTAACCCATTCTTTCAAGAAAAAACATCCAGGACGTAGGGCATGCTCTAGTCACTAAAGTCTAGTGGCTTTTTCACTAGGGAGGATAAAGCTGCAAATCAAACCCCCAAGGATATGGAAAGGGTGCAGCTCCCTTTCTTGTTGCATTGTCTTAGTGTTTTATGGGTTTGGGTGGCTGAGCTCTCAATTTAGCTTGTTCATTTATAACAGAGAAGCTGAGGCCTGAAGGATAGGAGATGTTCTTTTGCTTGCTATTGGCTCTCTGTTGCAGTCTCTGCCAACATAGTGGGGTGCCTGTGTGCCTGTCTGTAAATGAGAACCTGCCTCTCAAGGCTGAAAGCCTGTCCAAACTGATGGAGTTCTTGAGTCTGCAGTTTTGTCTTTGCAGAGTTTATAGAGCAGCAGCATGCCAAGAACAGGTATTACTACTACCACCGCCAGTTCCGCCGTGTGCCAGACATCACGGAGTGCAAGGAGAAGGACGTCTTGTGCACTTTTGAGGCTGAAATGCAATGGAGAAGGGACTAGTACGTAAATGAGAGGGAATGTGGAGACCTGCATGGTGCATCTTGCTGGGTCATCAACCCTTGGGGATACAAGGGATGGCCTCAATGAGCCAGAATATATCTCCTGGGTGATGTGGAGGCTGACCACAGGGCTCTAAGGACCTTTCATTCTACCCTGCCTGGATATAGGGAAGGAATTCCTTATGTATAACCCTCTCGTTCCCTTTTTGCTCCCAGCAAAGTCGATCAGCAAATTGTCAACATTATTCAAGAGAGGTTAAAGGCCTGTCAGCAGAGAGAAGGAGAAAACTACAAACAGAACTGTACCAATGAGCTGGAGCAGTTCACCAAAGTGGCTAAGGCCTACCAGGACCGCTGTAAGTCCCACCCTGGCACCAACTGAGTCTTGCTTTCTTGCCATCTCCCTCCTGGTAGTCTGCATAGGCTCCACACAGCTTGGTCTGTTGTGGGGGAAGGTACACCAGGTCTGTTTGATCTTAGCCACCAACTTTTTCCTCTCCATGTACTCTGGTTTGTTTCCATTTCTTATGCAGATCATGACCTGGGAGCCCACTACTCTGCCAGAAAGTGCCTGGCTAAACAGAAGCAAAGGATGCTGGCAGAGAGAAAGGCTGCAAAGGAGGCTGCTGTTGTCTGAGACAGCTGTGCATCCCTACCTCATATGACTATTCTCAAAATAAAGTGATATAATCTGCTTGTGTCCCTTCTGTGTAATCATCGGCACCCCCCCCCACACACACACCCAATCTAATTCCTCATCTTAATCTGACTCAGATCCTACTTTTTTTTTTTTGGAGACAGCCTCAAGCTGTCGCCCTGGGTAGGATGCTGTGGCCATCAAGGCTCACAGAAACCCCCAACTCCTGGGGTTAAGCGATTCTCTTGCCTCAGCCTCCCAAGTAACTGGGACTACTACATAGAGGTACCCACAATGCCCGGCTATTTTTTGGTTGTAGTTATTGTTTGGCAAGCCTAGGCTGGATTCGAACCCGCCAGCTCTGGTGTATGTGGCTGGCACCTTAGCTGCTTGAGCTACAAGCACTGAGTCACTTAAATCCTACTTTTAAAATAAAGACAACCATTAACAGACTCAATTCACTTTATTATTGCAAAAAAACCCTATGTTGTAGCCACAGCTGGAGCCTGGGTCCTCTGCACAGAGACTCTGGTGTGGGTCTTGACAAGATGGTCGGTGAATTCTTGGTAAGGAGACTTGGTGAACACTGTCTCTTTCCAGAGATCAGGAGTGAGAT
>CAUYPK010069060.1:0-37390 GCA_963574355.1 Loris lydekkerianus
ATGACATCATATAGTAATAGGCTGAAAAGAATAAAAAAAATTAAAAGTAGAAAAAAATGAACAGCATCAATGTATAGAGTACAAAATTCTCCATCGATCAGTATATACCACGACACCGTAGAATAAATATTTATTGAGATATGGAGCTACGAAAACACATGACATTAAAACGGACAAAACTTTAGAAACAACCTAAATAGAAACAGGAACCCACTCTTTTTCAGGCTGGTCTGGAACTCCTGAGCTCAAGCAATCCACCTGCCTTGGCCTCCAGAGTGCTAAGATTACAGGTGTGAGCCACTGTGTCCTTCTTGCAATGTCTTCAAGGGAAACTTACTCTATGAAAAATAGCTAGTATATGTCCCGACATCTAGACATTTTATAATTATTTTCCCACTCTGTGCTTGGCAGAAAAAGTGATCCTAGGACCACCTCAATACGTATTGTGGGCGTTATCATGGCTGATTTGGAGAGCTTATTTTTACTGTTTATTTTGTATACTTCTGATCAAATGTTGAGGAATAAATGTACTCAGGATCTTCCTGAACCTCCCACCCTCAGCTTTATCTTTCTGGGGGGTTTTTTGTTACTTTTTTTTTTTTTTAATAATTTAGGTAAAGTTTCTTTTGTTTTTTTTGCAATCTTTATGGGAGAATTTGGCTATAATAGATGTCACATGTACTTGAGGTCTGCAAAGACTGTTCCATTGAGAGTTTGTGTAAATCCTGCATTGGTAGTGGGAAAGTTAATTATTTTGCCTAACTCACAAACCGTCTATTGTAAGAACTGCAAACTGTTTACTTGCACTGATTCCACCTTTGATCAAAGTGACAAAGTGCTATTAGTAAGAGCAAGGGAAGGCGTGTGGGTTCCGGTTGTCTGACACAGACCACGGGAATCTTCCCTGTCAATGCACATGGTCACAGAGATTCTGAGAGCAATTTTATGCACTTCTAAAAGATTTGTGTTCACTTTGATTCCTGTGATTATGGGACTTATTGCAGTTACTGCAACGGCCACTACTGCCGGGGTCACAATTCATAACTTTATTCAAATTGCACATTTCGTGGAGAAATGGCAAAAGAATTCAACTGGATCGTGGAATTCTCAAGCAAAAATTGATCAAAAATCAGCAAATCAAATTAATTATCTTAGGCAAACTATGATTTGGATAGGTGATAGGGTCATGAATTTGGAGCACAGAATGCAACTTCTATGTGATTGGAATACTTCTGATTTTTGTAGAACTCCTTATTCTTATAATGATACTAAACATCAATGGGAGCAAGTAAGGAGACATCTCCAAGAAAGAGAAGACAATTGAACATCGGATATCTCAAAATTGAAAGAACCAGTTCTTGCAGCATCTCGGGCACATCTTAATTTGGTGCCTGGATCTGAAGTCCATGAGACAGTGTCCCACAGACTGTCAGATCTTAACCCTCTGAAGTGGTTCCACACTGTCAAGGTTTCTCTCATTGCTGATGCAGGTTTATTTGCTATTTGCTTGTTCTGTTGGCTTCTGGTCTATAGCTGCATCTAGAGACTCCAGCAAGATACTGAAGGACACAGGGAGGTGATGATGACAATGGCGGTTCTTAGCAATAGAAGAGGGAGAAATGTGGGTGAACACTGGGGAGGTTAGGATTGTGGGAATAGAGCTAGACTGATATAACAGTGGAATGATTGAATGAAAGGTTGTGTGATCAGGGTCAGGTGTGCTGGAGAATGGGAGCGCACATGAGCCTCCAAAAAGAATACACAATACTGGGGCCTTCATGAGACAGCTGGGCATGAACATCAAAGGACTTCAGGAAAAAGGTCTGCAAAAGCCTGGCAGAAGTCAGGGAGGGCTTCAGGAAAAAGGTCTGTAAGGGCCTGGCTGGAGCCTGAAAGGACTTTAGGAAAAAGGTCCATAAGGGCCTGGCTGGGGCCGGAAAGGGCTTGGGAAGCCATTTTAGGATAGCTCCTGCACCTGACTCATTGAGCAAGAAAGACTAGTTCTTCTGCGTGTGAGATAAGAGGATTCCGTTTTTTTCCTCCCTGGGGCATCAACCAACCTGCCCCACAGGAACACAGAGGATTAACCAGGGCATCAAGCTCCAAAATCCATGTTCCCTTTTCCTTTGTTTTCTGTAATCCTGTTAGTGATTGATAAGTATCTTAAGAAGTAAAAGTAATAAAAACAGCAAAAAGGAAATCGGGTGAGTAATGGTGAAGTAGGGCATGAGAAACTGCAAGGATGACATATGTTGTTGTTGCAAACGCCCATTTGCTGATCAAGAGAAGCAATAAAAACTGAACACATTGGAGTTCCCTCTCTTGCAAAAAGGGCGATGATCCCCTGGGACCAACTCTGTAAATTCTACTCTATTTCTATTGTCTTTTTTAACTCATTCTTTCACCACTGTCGAGCATTGGGGACACTCATGGGTTTTGTGGGGACTGGCTTCCTACATATAAAAATCTAGAGTGGCCATAAAGTTCGCGTGCAATGTTAAACTGCACACTATAGTTCATGTGCAATGATAAACTGCACACTATTTTAGATAGCACATGAACTTTATGGCCACCCTTTATGCGGTCTAATATAATTTTCTTAAATCCAATACCAAAATATGCCTAAAAGCACTGAAATATTTGCAAAGCAAATAAACATGTGAAGGTTGTGTAGATGAATTCTATTTTATTCTTTGTTAAGCCGAAGTATTTCAAATCAAAATTTTGAACTGGATATATATGAAAGTGTTCACGTAAATAATAGTTTTTGGGTTTTCGTATGTGAAAAAATATGGTAGAAAACTTTGGAAATGTCTTGGCAAACTTATACTGGGATAGATAGGGGACTGATACAATTAAAGATAATTGTCTTCTAAAACGTTTTCTCTAAACATTAGAAAAATTATATTATGAAGTTTAATGATAAGGAAGTCCATAAGAAGGATAAAATTTTAAAAGACTATAAAGAAAAAGAGAATGAAAAAAGAGAGGAACAGTAATTAGAAGCTTCAATATATGAAAGTAGTTAAGATAGATCCATATTTTATTCATTTCAAGAGTGTCGTGGCAATTATTTTATAAGATCTCACATTGCCAAGAGACTGCAAAACGTCCTTTTTTGGTATTTTTTAAATTTTATATGAAATCAATGCGCATTTCTCGTTGTTCCCTGGGATTTTCAAATGGAGGATAAAAAATGCTAAAACTTTTTTCTCAATAGAAATGCTACCGCTTAATCTATTTTCAACATCCTGGCTTTTTGCATTTCTAACGGGTTCACATCAAACCAGAATAAACTCCACAACATATCCCAGAAATCTAGTGATAAAGCAGGTTGGCCCAGATCATTTATTACTTCCCTGGCCTCAGTTTTCATTAGAGCCTGCTCCCTCTCCCCTTGGTTGGCAAATAGATCAATTTGAGGTGTCTGCTTTACTTCTCACAAACATATGTAAGCGTTTATTTATGGGTTTTCTCTTAATGCATTCCATATTAGAAAAGGCCAAGAGTACATTTCTTAAAAAATTCAAATTTCTTGAGAAACAAGGAGGTGGTGAGGAGGAGGGAGTGTTAACTTGGCAGACACTGTTTAAAATATTTTGCAAGAGGAGCCCCCTGAGGAGCTGTCCATTAAACTCCCACCATTTTGCTGGGAGAAGTGAATGTTTTTCCTGGCTCTGAATTTATGTGATTCTTAAATGTTCTCACAGGTTGAAACAAAAAAGAAGTAACTGTTTGAATGTATACGTGACTATCTGTGATTGAATTATCTCAATTCATTACAAAGAGAGTTTGTTTCTTGCTTGAATTTCATACTTACTTTCATTTTTGTTACAGAAAGCATAATATGTGGATAAGTTTTATCTCTGTTCTTCTAAGAATATCAGAGAAGGCACTGTAGATTTATGCTACGATTTTTTTTTTTCTCTTGTCTGCATTTGCCTGATTTTGGAGTGCTATTCACAGTTGCAGGAAAGCAGTTAAGCCTTTGAAAAGCACAAAATAAATTCTGTTCATTGAGTGGGTAATTGTTCAAGGTCATCCATTCGTTGTCTTTGTCTTGATTGTTTGAATTAGTAGCTAATAATGGTGCTGAAATGTGAATGAATTATTAGCAATGGGGCATATTTTGGGGAGTGTCAGGAAATATTACAGGGCAATTAAGGTTATCCAATAGCAAAGCTGTGTTCCCAGCAGATGTCTTGTAATTACTGTGTTTAAAGAGTGTAAGGCTTAAACTAAGATTATAGCTTTTATATTGTCTGCCTTTAGAAGTCATATTTGGAATTTATTCAGTTTGTTCTCCTGCCCTTTCCCTTTTGTTCAGATTCTGTCACTTACATTTTGATTTAAACATAGTCTTTTTTATGAATTAAAATAAGCATCAGCAGATGGTATGCGGCATAGATGTTTATAAAATAAGAAAATGGTTGCAGAGATACTTAAAATGACTATTGATAAATAATTTATCCTTATTGTATTTATTTGCTACTCATTTTTTAATTTCTGTAGTCCAAATGTTTAAAAATCTCAAATATTATCATTTCATAGTCTGGTACTGTGAACAATACTGAAAGTATTGTTTCAAATTATTCATACTTAGTGGGGTAATAAAAAAATCATTCAGGAAAGGTTGAGTTACATATAATGTGGGAGCCCCTAATTTTTAACAGCAACACTCAGAACACACTTAAATTCTTCTTTCAACACTGACCTGTCAAAATTGGCTTTATTTCCTTAAGTTTTTAGAAGATATTAAAATAAGTGGAGTAAAAATCCTCCTGTCTCTAATAATAAACATTTTTGATTTGCAGATGAACTTCAGGAAGCAGCACTGTGTACATTGGTCACATCTGTTGTGAGTATACTTGTCACAGCTGCAGTGGAGAGATGTTTTAAAAATCCACTGCAGAACACCCTTGATTTTTCTCTTATTGACATGTTTGGCATTTCAAGGCCAATTGGACCATTTCGAAAAAGGACTCCTACTCAAACCTGAAAGTTGATTTATTTAACCGACTGGTAAATTGGTGAGGGTTAAGAAAAAATAATCAAGCATTGAAATCTAAAGATCTGCTTCCAATTGGGATTTGCTCACCTTTGTATTTCCCACAGAATCCAGTAGTTTATCTTGCTACTACAAATGCCTCTACTAGTAATACCAGGGTGACCTGGGATTTTCTTACTGCACTTAATTCTAACGTATTTGGGAAATTCTAATTAGGGCTTTTCTAATTGTTTTTGAATAAATTACTCCAAAGATAAGTTTTCTAGAACTTTTGGAATAATTTCATAAGTAATTTGAGAACTTCACTAGTTGCTGGGTCTTGAATTTTTCCTTACAAACCACAAAACATGAAAATCTTTCAGGGTGAGAACATTATGGCCAATACCTTTGATAGAGTCATCATAAATATTAATCGTAAATAGGCACATGTATTTTACTAATTTTTAATTATTTTGTTCAAAAGTCAACAAGTAGGCACTGTGATAAAAGTTCATAGAAGTAGCAAAGATTCTCCACTCAAAGAAAAAAGGGATGCTGTTCATGGATTAGACGGGCATAGGTATGTATCGTAATCCAAAACTGAATGTTGCAAGTGTTACAACAGGAACCCAATGCACGTGGGCATACAGGAGGAAAAATAATAATATGTCAATTCAAGTGACCGAAAAAGTTTTCCAGGGCCTATACGATTTCGGTGTTTAAAAAATAAGCAGAAAGATAGACCGTGGAGGGAAGAGTGAAAAGAAGGGGCTTGGAGCCTGGAAACTCACATGGAAATTGATGGACGTGTGAAAAGATTGTCATGTTAGAGATAAGAAAATGATCTCTAATACCATGAAGGTAGACTTATAACATGGATCAATAAAAAATAAATTCCAGTTACATTGGAATTATAATAGAAAGGGTTTAAATGTCACACAGAGGAGTTTCATGGGGTCAATCTAATTGTTTTAGGCTTTTGAACAAGGAAGTGAATGATTAGATCTGTGATTAGGAGATGATTTTGGAAGTTCTGTGAAAGACGGAATTAAAGGGAAAGATTGGTGGTAAAGAAGCCAGCAGGAACTTTATGGCAACAGTTGAGTTGAGTGATGGAGTCCTAGAAACCAATAATTGTAAACTTCCACAGTCTGTATTGGCTCATGTTACATTCTCATAAAGTCCTCTCTTCCTCAACCCTATGCTGTCACAAAAACAAAAACAAACCAAAAGTTCCCCCCCCAAATTCTTTTCTTGCAATTCTTAAAAGAAAATCCCTAATATGTGTTAGTTTTTAAAAAATTCATAACTCAAAATTATAACAAAAACACCAGCCCTTAGAGAAAAAAAGGAGGCAGGGGAGAGACACTGTAGTTTAATTTAAATACAAATTCTGAAATAATTTTATTGAGAAAGGCATTTTATAGGACAGTGCAAAAGTGCTAATTTTAATGATACATAATAGTCATTGCTAACAGTAATAAGTGTTATTTAGTAATAAGGAGGCAAAAAAAAAGGTAATAAAATCTTTTCTATTTAGTTTCAATATAAAATGGTGTTTATATCATTGTATTCTTCAGCTTCCTTATTGCAAAATCATACATATTATTGCTGGTATCACTTCCTATTATGTGATGTTAAAGCTAGCACATTTGTGCCATGATACCAAATGCCCACTGTCCTCCTATCAATAAAATTACATCACAATTTTAATTTAGACTACATTGCATCTTTCACCCCCAAACTTTTAAAAAATTGTTTTATAGCGTGCACTTATGAACTAAGGAGCTTACTAAGATTTGTGTTCTTACTTAAATAACTCTTTGTTCATCCTGGAGCTAATAATTATCTTTTCTTTTCCTTAGATTGCTACATCCCAAACACTAAAATACCTATGAAAACGGCTTTGCTTATGTTGGTTGATGGGCAACCTGCCCAGGGAATGTATCCTTATTGGTTCCTTTTTTTTTCCTGAAGACTTTTGTTCCTTGGTCTTCAAGTGCTCAACAGTCTTGAGATTTCTAGACCTTCTCTGTCTTAGGATTTCTCTCCATCATTATTTCAGGAATTCTTTTCAACCTTCTCCTATTTTGGAATCATTTTTTCCTTTATTTTATGTCATCGTTTTTATTCATGTACACCATTAATTTTATAATGTGTATTTTCCCAAGGAAATGTGTATCATGAATACATATTTTGAGCTCTCACATATCTGAAATTGGCTTTATTTTATCGTTCTTCTTTGTTTGACTTTTTAAATATTTAAAATTTTATTTATTTTTTAATTTTTTAAATTCTAATTTTCTTTCATATCTAAATGCCATATTTATTGTTCTAAAAGTTTTTTTAATACTAAATTTTCACATCCAGTGCCCCACAATTTCACAATGATACACATCTGAACGTGTCTTTACAATTTATTATGTTGGTTCTTCAGTGTGTATTTTTAGATTTCAATTCTAAGTTCGTGGACATTTAATTTAATTATTTCTTGTGTTATTTGAAGATTCCATGTCCCTGAGAGATAGAGAGGTCCACAGGGAGAGAGTATAGAGTGGGAGTAAGACAAATTTGAAAGCAATCCTTGGGAGTGCAGGGGGAAGCATCTATTAGAGGCTGATAGGAAATATCAGATAAGTAAGATAATACTCATTCACTTATTCAGTCACTCAACAAATTTCACTCCTTGGCACCTGTGGCTTCTCCTGTATGTGAGAGAAGTTCATGGAATTCAGCAGCTTCCCTATTTTTCCTTCCCTTGGACAGTAGTGGGGCACCTGTGCTCATGGTGTGTTCACTTGTCCCAGCTATAACTCAGTCCTTAGAGTAGTGGCAGGTCTTTGTATCTGCTATTCCTATATCTTTTAAATTCCTTTTACAGCCTACTAGCAAATCCTCCCTTACTCTAATCCTCTATTATAGTTAAAAATGCCTATATACTTTTCTTATTCAAATTACTGTGTGTTTTCCTGCTACTTATTGGGTCCTAACTGATACAGTGCATACATAAAAATCAAATTACAAACATGTATAAAATGACACACCCCAAATACATTAACGTTAGTCATCTCTGGACATATTGTCTTATTTCACTTATCTACATATTCTAAGTTCTTATAATAAAAATATTTAGTATGCCTGTGATATGAAAAATATCAAGATATTTTCTTCATCCCCAAATTAATTGTTTTTATCTACCTTCAGGGAAGAATGACACACAATTACCTTCAACTACTCTATAATTTAATGTAGGCTCTCTGTAGCCGGTTCAAATAATGTGGGAACTTAGAGAGAAATAATTGTCAGTAAATCCAGAGACGAGGCACTGTTTCCAGTACAAATACATGATCCAAAATTATTTATTGGTGCATTAATGTTTTCTTTTCTTTTCTTTTCTTTTTTTTATTTTTCTTCTTCTTCTTTTTTTGAGACTACCACAGGCCTGGCTAATTTTTCTATTTTTAGTAGAGGCAGAGTCTCACTCTTGCTCAGGCTGGTATTAAACTCCTGAGCTCAAGAGATCCTCCCACGTCAGCCTCCTAGAGTGCTAAGATTACAGGTGCAAGCTACCAGGCCCAGCTTGATGCTTTACTGTTCATAGAACATCATAACAAATTATTTTCAGAGGTCAGATAGATACACAATAGAATTGTTAGGGCTTTAGCTTTCCCCTTATATGGAATAAAATTAAATTTTTCTGGTCTAAAATTTTTTTTTTTTGGTCTTAGTGTCTAATATTTACTTAAGGAGGTTGCCCGACATCTCCATTTGACATCTGAATTGAAATTTTAGTTGCCTTGTTATAAAAATCAGGAGAAACACTGATCAGAAACGATCTAATTTGGAAAATGACATTTTGAAATTTAGCTTCTAATAAGGACACTTGTCTCTGTATACCAGATCACAGGAAATTGGAATTGAAAAACTTCTTACTTCAATAGAGATTTTTACGAAAGCCAGGCAGTTGCACTAAATGCCAGTGTAGGGGTTAGGAAACACAGGCCAAAACTGAAGTAGTTCTCTTTAAGTTTATTCCAGTCAGTAAAGTAGTTTTTAAAAATGCTTATTTTCTTCCTCTTAGAAAATACTACAATATTTTCACCTTTACCTTGACTGTAACTTGCTTTGATAGCTTCCACATTAGTAAAATTCTGTACTGCCATGATTTTTAAAGACCTATAATTTTAGTATTCCAGAAACTTAATTAGGATGCCACATTCCATATAGTCCTTTGCACTAAAATGGAAAATTACATTATATGCATTTAATTGTTTCACTGTTTCTTAAAAATAATTGTATCACAGCAATTTTAAAGTATAACACTAGAAGGTGAACAGTTATGATTTGCTGATTGAACCTGAAACTTCTGCCCTGGAAAAAAATTTTCCTAGGTTGTCATCAATGTACTCAATGGAAGCATCGTAAATGCAGCAGTGCTGTGTTGTAGAATAAAACACAGTGCTTTATTTTAAGAATTGGCCATTAAAGGCAGTATTAAAAGGAGATGAAACAAGGAAATGACTAAATCAATTTTGTGGCAAATCATTGTGTGATACTAAATGTGAAATATATGGACTTAATATGGGGGAAAAGGTGGGCAATTCAATTTTATATTTTGACCTCTCTCAACACCAGCAGTTCTTGATGATGCCTAAACGCATATTGGAAGCATTTCCATAGAGACTATACGCTTGATAGAAATAGTTTTTGGTTTTTCTTTCTCAATTTAGAAAGGACAATATTTGATAGCACAGCAAAGTGACTGTACTAAGTAAGTTGGGGTATATCCTAAAATAACTAGAAATAGGAATAGGAATGTTCTTCATACAAAGAAATGATTAGTGGTTTTGATATTTTCCACCTTAGCAGAAAAACCACTCAAAATATTTCTTTTTATTTGAGAATCATTTCTTATTTGGAAAAGCAACACATTTGTTTCATTTTTTTCAACCTTAATTCGCTCATCTGGAGTTGCTGGAATGATTTTCCTAAATTTAGAATAATAACATCTTGTCCAATCTGTTGTCATAATAGAAAAGATCATTTTCTATACAATTTTGGTTAGCTTCTAGTTTGCTTTGTCAAATTTAGAACCACATGAACATTGTGGTTTCTAATTTTAGTCAAACCCTTTGAGCTTTAAGTTCCGTTTGGTGCTGGCTGAACATGAACTGCTGTTTTGAAAAAAAATTTTCCCTTGGCACTATCAGAATCTAGATGTGTGCACCTCCTCTTATTCAAAAGAAATACATTCTCTTTTATTTGAAAGTTGGGAGCTCCAAGGGTATAAATAATAAAATGTGAAACTTTAAAGAAATGGATCATATTTTAAAACAGCTCTCAAGCAGAATCAGGCCTTTGGGTTTAGAGCATGGTATTCTTTTTTTTTTTTTTTTTTAAAGTCCATTCTAGTAACCTCAAGATGTACTTTGCTTTAATTTAGCTCATCAAATTAAAAGAAACTTTGTCCATTATGTTGTTATTGGTTTGGTTCCTACTAAGAAGGACCTTGTAGAATTATTTTATTTCCTTTAATGACAAATTATTTGCCACACAATGATAGGCTATATATTTCTCAAATACAGAAAAAAATGGGCTCATTTTTCTTTTTTACACAATTTTTCTGCAAATTTAATGGACGACAATAATAAACAGATAACATTTACTTAGCAGACATGGCAGGCATTAATTCATTTAACACAATCACACTTTAAGTTAGCTACTTTTATTATCCCCAGTACACAGAGAAGATGGAGGCTCCACATGACACACTAACTTTCTGAGGGTCACACAGCTGAGAAGAAGAAGAGCTTGGGTCAGACATGGAGCCCGCTCACTCTAGAACCCATTCTGTTAATTCCTCCTGTCAATATCTCAGAGGGCTGGGCTGCATTGAAAAGCCACAGCTGGGACAGCCAGTGCACACAGGGAGTCCCAGATACAGGAAAGGCTGAGGCAGGAAGACCACTTGAGCACAAGAGTTGGAGACCAGCCTGGGCAGCACAGTGAGACCCGTTCTTAATCAATAAATAATAAAGCACCCCAAAGTGTTCAGACATCCAGGTTTGCCACACAGTCTGTCCACATCAAGCAGGTTAGCCTTTGCTTCTGTGGGCAAGATTGCCTTCCCAGGATGTGCCCCCACTCTGCAGGCAAATGTGCGGACTGCATAGGTAGAACGTGTCACACCAAATGTTCTCCTTGTGGCATCACGTAAGGCTATACACTGCTGGAAGTTTTCAAAATGGATCTTGCTTATTTCTAAAAGTTCATGTTTTTGCTAGGAGCTTATTCCTTGGGAATGCACACACACACACACACACACCCCACATGCACATACACACCACAGGCACACACACCACCTACACACACACCTCACATGCACATACACCCACCTGCATACACACCACATGCACACACACACACCCCACATGTACACACTCACATGCACACACCCCACATGCACACACCCACCTGCACACACACACTACATGCACACATATGCACACACATTTCACACGATTCTTTGCATTTCCAGGGTCAGCCTTCTTTCTGTTCCTTGATGACTCCAGTCTGAGATTTTGTATATTCATCCCGTTAACATTCTGTTTTATCTCCCTGAAGACCTTGTTGTCTTCTGCTGTGTGTTGGCCTCATGAATCGTTTTAGTACATACTTGTTTTAAATAATTGGGCGAGCAGACAAAGAAATTGTTGTAACCTCAAGAGCTGCTGCTCCTGAGATATGACTCTCTAAACCATCCAGGGTGAGAAAGTTATTGTGTGGACATGCTTCTGAAGGCATAGGAACTCTTCTCTTTGAGAATAACCAAACACTTGGTGGGGGAATGGTGCAGAGGAATAGTCTTGTCTCTGTACCTACTGGCCCCTTGCAAGAAACATTCAAAGTCAGTCCTTGGAGGAGTGGGAGAATCAGACTGACAAGTCACTGAGATCCTTTCCACAAACACTTTGGTATAAACTCTCCATCTCTAAGGAGGCTCTACACGAACAGCAAATAAACAGAACTTTTAGATATGTTTACTGTTTCACCAGCAGCGTGGACCTGATGGGTAAAATTTCCTAAATCATAATATCCTTTGTTATTGTAGTCTAGTTTATTATTCTTATGTTTCTGTTGTAAGGATGATGAAGAGCTAAGAAATTTGTAAACCCTGTGGAAAGAAATAGTCAATACCAACCAGCCCGGTCCCCGAGAGGTAGTCATTTCCCAGGTCTTTGTATTTAAAACCTACTTTACAGCATTTACCAGATCTTCTTACAGTGTAGCCATAATATTGGACACTCAATAAATGTTTATTGGGTTGAATTGAATCGAATATTTAGGCACTTATCTTTGATAACCTTGTAACATCTTTCTTTGAGTAACAAACTGAGTGAAAAAGGCACAAATGATCTCCATTTTATGTTGGATTCTATGTGACATTTTTAGGAAGTGAAAAATGTAGGGGATTGCAGGGGAAATAATTTGTTGAATGTGGGAGATAGAAATATCAACAAAATGATGTATTCCTAGCTCAACCACTACTTAATGCTGGGTAGTTGAGTTCTATTCTGTGTCTTTAAGTTATTGTCACTGCCCTGTCATAAATCACAGCAACATATGCCTTAGCTACTTCTTACAATCCTCTGTAGCAGAGTAAGCAAAATCGCCAATTGTAGATTCCCTGTGCAACTTCCTGTAGATGGGATTTAAAAAAAAAAATGGGAATTTGAATGCAAGTAAATGGTGGAGGGACTATAACAACCCAACATAAACAAATTTATAAAACACTTTTCTTCCTACATTCATTTTTTTTTTTTTTTATGCCCTCCAGTGTATAAATCCCTTTTCCCCCTACAGAGATAGCTGGCAGAATATAAAGGCTCACATACTTTTGAAACAGCCTCTATTCCAATGTATGAGAAAAATACAACTAAAATGTTAGTGTATGAGTGCAGCTGGGAGGATAAAGCATCTTCTTCTCTATCCTCCAGATTAGCCAAAATTTCCTCTTCTTTCTCTTCCTTTTTCCTTCCAGAATTCTTATTTTTCTTTTATAACCTGGAACATACTAATTTTGTAAAAGTATTGATTATTAGGTCTTCTCTGCAGGTCTGAAAAACTAGATTTTCATGGAAATTCCCTTTGGTGAATAAACAATATTTAGAATATCACCTTGCTTAAAGGAGGCAACTCAAAATGTATTGACTGCATAAACTAGCAGGTGTGTTTCACATCCTCCAAATGTACATTCATTCCACAGCTTTGAATGAGAAAAAATTAAGGAGAGATTGTAAAGAGAAAGGTCATGTTTGAAATCTGTTCTATCTCTAAGCTCCTTCTCTGCCATCTTTTTTGGGTGACGTTATGGTAAACTCCAAAATTAGCCTGACTATGGTATGGAAGCTACCAAAATCTCTACCTAACAAAAGGAAACATCTTAATAAGCATTAGTGCATTGAAGATGCATTAAGATGAGTATGCCTATTAACATGCATTTTCATAAATTTGAAAAATATTTGGTAGAATTATACACAAAACTACATAGCGTTTACCTGGGGAGGGCGTAATGGGAGAGTATAGGGAGAATATAGTTTCTTCCACTAGATTTTAAGTTTTACTCACCAACATCATGTCTATTTTGGTTGATATTATGTACTTAACTGCTAATACAGGGCCTGACACAGGGCACACACTCAGCAAAAAATCACTGATTAAATTATATTGTGTTCGTTTTTCTTTTGATTAGTTCATTGTTTTCATAAAAAGAAAACATTATGTTTCCAGTCAGAAACATTAAAAATTAGGATTAAAAAAATCTATGCCATATGGCATATTTATAGAACCCCTGTAAATATTTGTTGAGTGGCCGACCCCAAGCAGAGAACATTAAGTCATTCATACAGACTGTGAAACATGAGTCACTGTTCTTTAGCAGCATGAAAACCACACAGATTTCATTAGGACAACATTGAAAACCTGACATAGGCGTCCACAGGGCGTCTGCACCATTGGCCTTCTCAATATTTTATGTGATTATGCAGCTGATGAAGAGACCAGAACTTTTCCTCAAGTGCTTAATCAATATTTCTCTGTTCTGCTTCAGATGTGTCTTTATCTCCATGTGTTTGCTTCTCCTTCTTTACAGAGCTAGAAGTACCATTTTCCATCGCAAAAGCTAATTCCTCCCCTATTCCCTGTTCTGATCTCCCCTATCCTGCTTTCGGCCCAATTCTGCCGCACATCCCTTGTGTTTCTGGAATGCAGCCTCACTGTGGCTGGTGCCATTCAGTCCACAAGTGCACAAGGCTCACGAAAACCCAAAGTCCTCGTACTTGGACAGCTGATCAAAGTACTGCCCCTTAGTAACTTTCCTTCATCTTCCAAAGGTAAGTTACTTGCTGGAAATCTGGGAGGTATTTGAAGCCTGCAGAGAGACTGGCGCGGTGGAACATAGGGCAATTTTGAAGCCGACTACAAACCAGTGAGACACCATCCAGCAGATCTGGCTGGACTTTCGCCTGGGCTACAGCCGCTGGTTCCTATTACAGTTTCCAGTTCAGGATTCTGATTGTCCTATTTGCCTCATGCTGCTCTTTGTTCTCTGTAGTTGGGACCCTTGGCATTTAGCCTTGTCATTCTTCTGGTGGCCGTGACCAGCTGTAACCTTCTGGTGGCTGTCTTCACAATACCTGAGGGGGGTTTTCAACGCTTACATTGCTGATAAAATGGGGCAAGATGTTTGTGTTTTGATCACCCTCTTTCTCCTTAAATCTTATACTTTGGTTTCTGCCTCTGCCACCTAATGAAACGTCTCGTGCAAACATTCCCAGTAAGAAGTTATTGGCATAATTAGTCATTTTCATCAATTTCACCTTATTTCTTTGAGGCAGTTGTTACTATACGGCTAGAGATCAAAAACTGGTATCCCCTGGACCAAATCAAGATGACAATGTATTTCCTACATTGTTTTTAAAAGGATCTACTTCTGTTAAAGTCAGTAACTTCATACTAAGCACATGCATTTCATTTTGCCTTTGTTACATTCTTACTTACTCCTTTAGACTTAGCCCAGCTTTGATAATACTTGTCTGACCATTCAAAGGATTTGAGTTTGCAACTTTAAATCATCCTGCCCTTTGAGGTACTATTTCACCACCACCTTTTTTTTTTTTTTTTAAATAAATTACCTTTAAAACAACTCTGTCCTTTTGCTCTCAAATTCTTTCAATTATCTGCTTCCTCATCCCACCTTGAGCTATAGGTACTTTATAAATATTTGCATTTTACTTATCTCTCTCACTTTCTTGGCAATTCCTCTCAATTGTCACCTTTACCAGGTGACTCCCAAGATTCTACACGTTTCGCTTTGCTCGTGACGGCCTGCGGATGTTAATGTTTCATTTTTAAGTGTTCATTGTGCATCTTCAGCAATAGTTTTGAAAACTATTTAAATTAAATAACATTTTATTGTGTATAATCTGCTTTCAGGTATAGTGCACACCCATGTTTTGGCCCAAACTTTGAGGGGGAAAAATTCCTTCATTTTAATTCAAATTCTTATTTGTTGATGCTTAGGTCCTTATTTTTTCTATCATAAATGAATTTGAGTATTTATATTTTCACATACATGGGGGTCATAAATTTCATGTGCAGTTTAAAACAGTGGCAATTTTAAATTGCACATGAACTTTATCGACACCTTGTATTATGGTACATACATAGAATTTTATGTAACAAATAGTTACAAAACACAAGAACAGATATCAAGTACCAGAAATTTTATGTGCTGGTAAAAATTTTATGATATTCATGCCGATAAAAGTTTTATGATAGTTATACATCATAAAAGGCCAAGAACTTTTTGTCAGTGTCAATATCAGAAGTATCGTCTTCAATTTCTACAGTAGCGGTGTCTTCTGAAGAGTTACTGTCCTCATCCTGGTAAAATTTATCATCATTAGTTCCACACACGGGATTGCAGATGCCACAATTTTTAAACGATTTCACAGCCACTTCCTTTTTGACACCACTCCATGATCTTAGTAACTAAGTAACCAATCAATGCTTCCTTGATTCTGCTTGGAGGGGTTAAATGTTCATTGGCTGACGGCATCCACGACGCCCACTCTTTTTCCTTAGGGCCTTAGAGGGCTTGTTTACTGACACATCAAGGCGTTGCAGTTGGCTGGTTATCCCAGCAGGTATCACAGCAAGTTGTGGTTTCAAGTCCACTGTGATTGCTTTTGCACTTTGTATAACACATACTTTAAAGTAATCAAGTACAAGCAAAGCTTTTTTTTCTTTCTTAAGTAACCCTCCAGGGCTTTGAGGCCAGACTTTGTTAATCCAGATTTTCATGTCTCTTCATTCATCCATCCTTCATCATTCACAGGTACAATAACTCCACTTAGAACCTTTTCTTTCAGAAACACTTTTCTTTTAAAGATGATCTTAGATGGTAGCTTTGCCTCACCGCAAGCTAGAACAGTGAAACGTGTTTTCTCATGTCCTAGTCTTACTAGCCGTAGTGGTTGCTCTTTCAATAGCCACAGTTCTGTTGGATGACACATCAAATTTAAGTGGGGCCTCATCCATGTTGGTGATTTGGGACAGCTCAAAGTCGTAAGCCTTTTGAAGACTGATGACATAAGAAGGACATGCCAAAACTTTAGCCTGCTGGAAGTTTGGGGGCAAGTTCTCTTGGTGTCCTCATGCTCAAACCTTCTCTCTTCATAAAGTTCAACCACCATTTAAGTGTCCCTGAGAAATCATCATTTTGTTTTTCTTGTTCAATCCTTTATCCTTTTTGGGTATCACGTTGTTCAAACGAGATCCTAGTAGGATGCTGCTCCCAAGTCCAGGGGTTCACCTCCTGCTCCTCCCCTGGCCACCGAGGCCGTTTCCCTCACGTTGTCTCCTTCTGTCTTGGCATCCAGTCTCTTCCTTCCTGTTGTCTCTTCCTTTCTATTGTCTCTTCCTTCCTGTCATCTCTTCCTTCCTGTTGTCTCTTCCTTCCTGTTGTCTCCACAATCTTCTGACCCCCTCTGTGAGAAGAGGTCCAATAAGTCTCTTGGCAGCTCTGCTGCAATGCTCTTTAGTGTATTGAATAACTGTTAGCTTAAAGTTTGCTGTGTACAAAACCTATTTTGATATTTCCCAACCAATTTTCCAATACTTTTTTATAAACATGTCAGTTAGAGTTCTAGCTCCTGCCTAAAGTATATGAAGAGAAAGAGAGTTCTCTTAATTGGGCAAAAATGCTTTCATTGCAGTTTTATGGTTAAGTTCAATACAACTGATTAGGGTAGTCCAAGGTATTCTTTTGCATGTGGATATTGTTATGGTTTTCCACAGTTAAACTTTTAATGCTTCAGCATAAATGAAAAATTAAAAATGTAAATATAGATACAGTATTAACCACTCACATATAATGTGCATCTTTATTTTTTGCTCAAAATTTTGAGCAAAAAAGTGTGCATTATACACATCAAAATAAGGTCTATGCCAACTAAATTTTTCCTTTTAGTTTTAAAACCTATAGCTTTTCCAACATTTCTTAACCTTTTAGCTATTATAAAACCTCCTTATCACCTGGATTCAAAATATCAATTCTTCTTCTCTTTCTTTGAGGTCTCTTTATTAGCAAAGTTTATTGAGTTCTATCAATTTTCTTTATTGTTTTAATTTATATTTTTTTATACACACACACACACACACACACACACACATATATATATATATATATTTTTTTTTTTTTTAATTTAAGAGACAGGGTTTTGTTATGTTGCCCAGGCTAGAGAACAGTGCCTATTCACAGGTGCAGTCCCACTACTGATCAGCATGGGAGCTTTGACCTGTTGCCTTTCTAACCTGGGCTGGTTCACCCCTCCTTAGGCAACCTGGTGGTCCCCTCCTCCCGGGAGGTCACCATATTGATGCCAAACTTAGTGTGGACACCTGATCAGCATAGCGCAGTATAGCCCAGAACTCCTGGACTCAAGCAATCCTCCGGTCTCAGCCTCCCAAGTAGCTGGGACTATAGGCATGTGCCACTGAGCCTAGCTATCAATTTTCTTTATCCTGATTTTCATTTATCTAAAATCATGCTCCTAAAAATTCACCTTTCCTTAATCTGGTGATGCTATTTGTCAATAGCTAAGCAATGAAAATTTAAATTCTCTACACAAATAATTAGTATTCAGTATTTTTCTAGAAATGCTACTGTTACTGTCTTTAAATGTACAGCCTTTTGAAGATGCCAGTGTGTTTACAAGGTCTGCCTCCTTCTTCTTGAGCATCATGGGGTCTTGTCTTCCTCACTTGTCTCACAGTCCCATCTTTCCTTCTTACAGAGACATGCCCAAGAAATAGTTCACATTGCATTTGCTTAGCAGGGGAAGCTTGTAATTTTGATCTATTGAACTGGTGAGTGATTAAGCACCCTTCCTTTCTATAATACAGTTTAAGAAATAAAAGTTTTATTTTAAATTCTGTATCTATGGTCATATTTTCTACAATAATACTCATTTTTAATTCATTCTTTCAGCAAGTTAATACATTATTAACTTTTCTCCTAAACCAATTATTTTTTTCCCTCATTCATTTTATAAGTCATTCTCAGCTATAAACTTTTGGAAGTCTAGTTCCATTAATTTTTCTTCACTATTCAGAAATATTACAATAGTTTTATCATATACATAAAATAATGTTGAACTCAAGCATAGGGAGTTTGAACCTTTCCTTTGTCTGATTCCATAGTTATTTTCCTATTGTCCTGTGTACACGTGTCATTCCCTCCATCTACACCCAAACTTTAACTTTCCACCCTGTGGTGGATGAACTCTAGGATGGTCCCCAAATCTTCATCTCTTAATATTTATGGACTTGCATAGTACTGTGTCCTGATTAGAGACATAACTTGTGACTTTCCTCTAACCAATAGAATATGGAAATGGGACAAGGAGTATGTGATTACATGCTTGGTTACATATGAAGATTTTGTGACTACCTGGTTAGAGTCTGTCTTTCCTTGGCTGGTTCTGAAGATCTGTAGGATCTTTGTTGGGTAGCCCGTGCAGCAAGGAACTGCGGGTGGCCCTGTGGAGCTGATGGTGGTCTCTAGCTGAATGTCAACAAAAAACTGAAATTCTTAGTTCCTCAACTGCAATCACCTAAATTCTGCCAACAAAAGCAAATCCTTCCCCAGTTCAGTGTCAGAAGAGACAGCATTCTCAGCCAAACCCTTGACTGCAATCTTAGGAGACCCTAAACAGAGGACTCAGCTAAGCTATTCCCAGATTCTGGACACCCAGAAACTGAGATAAAAAGTGCATATTCTTTTAGACTGAAAATTAGTGTTAAGTTCTTACACTGAGAGAGAAAACAAATACTCACCCTTTGCTTTATGTTATCCCTGAAAAATCCTTATCTATATGATCAGAAATTTAAACTCTCCCATATAGTATAATTCAATGCCACTTACTTCAAGAAACTTTCTCATATTGGGAAGCAATCTTTCCTATCTCTCAATTCCAATAAAATAGTATTGGATCTGCTTCAAAGAACATATTTCTTTCACATTTTTATTATGGGTGCTCAGCTCCTGTTTTAGATCACAACTTTTTAAAAGGCAGAATTTGTATTTGATTCATCTTTAGTCAAGGGAGTTTGCCCATTGCCTGGAAAGTATTAATAGAGCAATACATTTTTTTTACTACATGGATAAATTTTTACAAAATATTTGAGCCTAACAATTTAGGTGCTAAGAAGATTATAGTAACATACTTAACTTTCTGTATCATACTCAGTGGACAATTGAATGAACTAACAAATATTGTAGAGAAAAAAGACCTAAACTTCTCCTCCAATTGATTTGCATTGGGAAATACAAGTTCTTTTTAAAGAAATGATAGGAATATACAATGTTAGGGAAAATTTAGACATTAATTTTCACATAAATAGTTTTCCTAAAAGTTTTACATGGGCTTTATTAAAATAAAAGTAAAACAGCTTAATATTATTTCTCCATGGTCTATAATTTCTCAGTCTTCTACTGATAATAAACTTTCTATCTGTGACACTTATAACTTATGTGTATTGACAGAGTGATTTTTTTTTTTTTTTTTTTTTTTGCAGTTTTTAGCCGGGGCTGGGTTTGAACCCACCACCTCCAGGATATGGGCTGGTGTTCTACTTCTTTGAGCCACAGGCGCCACCCTGATGGAATGATTTTGATTAACATACACAGATGGATAGATTAGTAACTTAATCTTTTTTCCAATTCTTCAAAACAAAAATCTACAGAAATAATAGGTTATATGAAAAAGATTTTCTAGTAATCTTCTAAACTGTAAAGACAGTTCAGGACTATATGTATTCTTTGTGAAATGTCCATGTAATATACAAAGACAACTATGCTTCCATAAGAATTGCCAAGTAGTAAAGAGAATTATAATAACATTTAATATTGCATAAGGCAATCCCTTTACAATACAAGGAAGTTCAGAAATATATTTACTAGAAATGTATCTTCATGTGCCATTTCTGCCAATATTGAGTGGGCATGATTATTATAGTTGCATTCTCTACGAATTAGTTAATTTCCTAATGGTACCAAGTGCCAGTCTATCCAAAGATATGAAGTTGTTTAGATATGAAACTGTTTAGATGTAATTGAGATTCAGAACACCTTTCTAAAGTTTGCTTAATCAAAACGTATTCCTTCGCAGGACTGTGGTTTTTTAAAAAAAGGATCATTTTCAGGTCTACACTTTATGAATCAGGGAGATTCAGTATCACAGCTACTTGTGTTGTATGCACAACCCTAAAGTGCTAGCAATACGATGAAAATGATGTTTTATGATCAGTCACTTAAAAGTAGTATTCCATATGCCAAACATCTCAAAGATCAATAAAAAAAAAAAGCCTTACAACAAAGTTGATGCTTTTCTCCCTAATATGCTTCCTTTAAGCATGAAACATACAATTAGCCTTCAGAAACTGCTATCAAATGGGTCTACATCAAAAAAGGTGTTCCCCAGTGGAATTTATGTTGTCATTTTGGAATATTACTTTAAAGCTTGAGTCATATAGCATGTGAAGTGCTATTGTCAAAAAAGTCATAACATACATTATTTAAAAGAACACACTTGAGGAATAAAAAATTACCTATCAGGTAGAAAGTACTATTCTGGTGATGGGTACACTAAAAGCCTTGACTTTACCATCATGCAATTTATCTGTATAACAGAAAAACACTTGTAACCCCTAAATCTATTGAAATAAATAAATAATAAAAATTTTAAGGCACACTTTCAATTCTATATTATTATAAATGTTCTTTTTATGATACTGTTGGCTAAGCTACCTTAAAAATATTTACAAATTTATTTTGAACAGTTTTTATTGAATGGAAGATTTTTTTTTTTTTTTTCTTTTTGGAGACAGTCTCACTTTGTCGCCCTCAGTAGAGTGCTGTCATAACTCACAGCAACCTCCAGCTCTTGGGCTTAGGTGATTCTCTTGCCTCAGCCTCCTGAGTAGCTGGGACGACAGGCGTCCACCAGAACACCTGGCTATTTTTGTTGTTGTTGTTACAGTTTGGCCCGAGTCACGTTCGAACCCACCACTCTCTGTATATGGGGCTGGCACCCTACTCACTGAGCCTGAGGCACCACCCCAGTGGAAGATTTTTAAAGCATACACTCTACTTCTGTGCTTCTCTGCAGGGTTATAACTTCCAGATTATCATTATAATGAACCCATTCTCTAAAATGTAGATGTCTTACATTCAGTAGGATTTAGCCTTAATTGGGGTGGGGAACCTATGGCCTTGGGGTCTTCTGCGGCCTTCTGGGTCCTTGACTGTTACCTTTTGACTAAATCCAAATTTTACAGAACAAATCTTAATAATAAGGAGATTTGTTCAGTGAAGTTGGGATTTGGTTGAGGGGCCGCCCTTGGGGATCTGGAGGGCCACATGTGGTCCCAAGGCTGCAGGTGCCCCACTCACTGACCGTTCTGGTTCTTGGCTGTCCTTGAACATCTGAAGACTTCTGCTTATAGTCACAGCTGCTTCCCCTTTATCTTCTTAAGCTTATTTCCTTCTTGACACACAAATCTTAGCTTACATGTCCTCTCTCACAAAGGTCCTTTTAGGTCACCCATCCCAAAGTGACTGCCATTGCCAAGGCCCATAGAGCCAGCTTGTTTAATTTTCACCTTAGCTTTCATAGTCTGTGTATATAGATGTGTCTGTATTTATGCTCAGCCACACCTGAGGAGAAGTCAGCAGCATAGACACAGGGCCTGACATACAGGCATTCCTTCATTTACCTGAGGAGAAGTCAGCAGCATGGACACAGGGCCTGGCATACAGGCATTCCTTCATTTACCTGAGGAGAAGTCAGCAGCATAGACACAGGGCCTGGCATACAGGCATTCCTTCATTTACCTGAGGAGAAGTCAGCAGCATAGACACAGGGCCTGACATACAGGCATTCCTTCATTTACCTGAGGAGAAGTCAGCAGCATGGACACAGGGCCTGACATACAGGCATTCCTTCATTTGGAAAGAATGAGTAGAGCATTAGGATAGAGAGGGGCCACTGTAGTTTAATACCTGACTTTGACACTGTGGCTTTCTCTTTCATTTGCTCAGTCAACTTAGGCAATTACTCACACTCTAACCCTGTCTCCCCATCAGCAAAAATAAAATTATAATATTGAGTTTCATAAGGATTTTCAAACAATAAAGGAGATACCATATATTCAATATTTAACCTATTGACTGACACATAAATTCAAGCTCTGGATACATTCAAGGAGTCTCTTTAATTTTTGTATTAATATACATGTGTACATACGGAAGGACTGGTAGAGAGAGAAAGACGAAACCAATGAGTCTCATTTCCAAGACAGTAAGTTATATTTCTTCGGAAGCTAAGATGTTAGGTCATTTTTTAATGATTTAAGGCGCAAAATAACACTTATATGGAAAAAGTAAAGTTTTGAATGATAAATGAAACATTAAAGGCTATCCCTTTATTTCGATTTGAAAATAATTTTGTCAACATATTTTCCAGTAATTTTTCTCCTTATGATTTGTCTGTATTTTATTACAAATGTAAAAAAAAAAAAAAAATCAAATAATACAGAAGTATATAGAGTTTTGATGTGTTTGCTGACCACTCCAATTATTCGATTCTTGGTTCACTTTGTTTTGTTTGTTTCTGTGAAAGCGTATAATTCAAAATTCTATTGCTTTTATTACTAAATAGAGTATTAAAAATTAACCTAATATTTCTTTAATTAAGTGATTAGTGGGTAAACCATAAATGTTATATAATGGAAGGAACATACTTCATTTTAAATGTTTTAAACTCACTAATACATAATAATTTATATATCCTTTATATGTATTGAGTTTTATTTCTCCAGAAAATTTAATTGTCTCACATTTATAATTTGCTATGCTTCTATAAGAGCCTTCTGTTCTTCAGTATTATTGGAAATATAGCCTGTCCATATCTTCATTTAAAAAATCAACTCAAATTTTAAAATCTAAAAAAAAAAGTTGAGTTTAAATAAAAAAATTCTCTAAGGGGAATAAAATTGATAAGAATGAATGGATTATATAAAGGTAAGAAATAGTAGGTTGCCTTCACCGAGGTATAAGCTGGACCAATCTGTCAGGTCAGTGTGCAAATGTTGACTTAAGAGAGAGATAGAACAAAAAAGTAAGAGTCTGGTACATGGAAGTCTGAATTTTTAGGAGGAGATGGGTGGGGTTTCTAGATACTTTTAAAAAAGTGAAGTCATCACACTTTTAATATAGCATATGTGGCTTTCTTTAGTAAAAATGTATCTTTCTCTCAAATCAACATTTAGACATATTGTCAACTATAAAAAGAAAGGCTGACTACCAATTTACTGACTCTTTTATACCACCCAGGCAAACTTCTTAGTTACATTTGTTATTTTAGAAAAGTATATGTTAGACTGAAAAGGGAACCCACATGGGTTTTGGCATTCTTTTTTTCTCCTCTAAAATATGGAAGGTTTTATTGAAAAGAAAATCAAATGGTGAACAAATTGAATTTGTTATAATTTCTGTTAATGCCCTCTATTAATTCTATTTCTTTTCTTGGTGTTTAAAGAACTGTGTTAATTCAGTTCACAGCATCTGCAGTGTAATGAAAGACTTCGAAATATCAAGGTAAGTGAGTATACAAAAATGCATTCGAAAATATAGAATTCTTCAGATTAAAACTTGCATTTCATCCATGCTATATTAAAATATCAATTTATAGAATAAATACAGAACGAGTACTCATCATATTCCAGACACTCTTCTGGGTCTGGAGACATAAAGCTGAGTAAGCCCTGCCATGGGCTGGTTCTACCTGGATTCTGTAAACCCCTCCATGCACATCTCTGGGCTTGGAATTGGGACTTTAAGGAGCTTGCCACCAGAATTTTATTTCTAGCTTAACAACAAGGATCTATATAATTTAATTGAACTTTGTGTAAGGATAAGTTCATTCCAATTTGTTCCCCTGTCTGAGACAGGGTGGAGGGGAAGGGTCCTGGGGTGGCTAAGCACGCCACCTCTGAGGCCAGACTGCCTGCCACTTGGCGTCCTGTCCCTGCCACACTGGGCCTTCTCTGCCCCCTGGTTTTCTAGTCTATAAATTGGAGATTATAATAACATCCACTATCTGGAGTGGAGGGGGGGTAGGAGGAATAAATGAAGTGGCACTTAGGTGGTACTTAAGATAGATCACGCATCATAAGCCCTCGATAAATGTTCATTATTATCATTGTTTAGTTTGAGAAAACAACTAGATTCCATCAGATTCTTGTAGGTACTACATAACAGAGAGCCTGGGGAAAAAGTCATGCTGCTTGCCTTATCGTTTTAGAAAGCAAGAAATAGGTGAAAGATGAATGAAAGGTTTTATACTTGCAATTTTAATACTCCGAAGTAGTTTTAGTCAAAAAGAGAACCATATGTCTCGTTGAGTTTGTACTATCCTTTTTCACCAAATTGCCATGCAAACTACCAGAATTCAATTTTTGAAAGAGGTACTAACTGTATATGTGTAATTTCTACTGCGAAACTACTTTTGATCCTGCCTCTAAGGGAATATTTGGAAAGAATCTCCCCTTGGGGATCTTTTTCTCATTTCTACATGACTTTTTCCGTTATCCCTTAGTGAAGAAAATTTACTGCTTGTTAATAATAAAATAATAAAAAGCGCTTTTAGTTCACTTTGGTAACAAATTTGAATAGCAATGAGGAGAAATATTTTGGAGAGTTTTCCTTTTAAATGACAGGCTATTGTTCTATTATGGGTATGGTTGTGTTTAAAGGAGTTGTGCGTGGTTTTAGTGCTAGTAACACCACCAATAATTAAAGGTTTCAGCAATGCCTCTACTTAGCTTTGATACTGTAGCCATAATTATTCTAGGACTAAAAATAACTACAGGTTTTTTTATTTTCCCCCTAGTTCAACTATATGACCTAACAGTTGAAGAAACTGAGTCTCAGAAGCACTTGCTCAACAAGCCCACTTGGCAACTTGGCAACGGCAAGGGAAGTGGAATCCACGTCACTTGCCTCACAGAACAGTGCTTTAGCCCTTGACCCCTTGACCTCTCATGAAAATGGCACACCTTTTGAGTATTTTATTTCCATTCACATTTTCTTTATTTTCTCTTGGAATAATACCTATGAAGAATTATAAGGAAATTGAAGATAATGGCAATCTGAATTCATTTTTGCTTTCAGCTCCGTGTATATCCTGACTACTGTAAGAATTAATCTTTCCCTTCCCCTTAAAAATCCATTTTTCCCCTTTCACTTCAAAGTTACAGCAGATAACAAACATGATTCTCAGGATCAGATATAATGACAAAACATGCATTATTTCTCTGCTGTCTTTTTTTAATGTCATTTTAAATTTTTAAAGGAAAATCCATAATTAAAATTATTAGAGTAATATAATGAGTACTACTTTCTTTCCATTACTCTCTTCAACACCTAGAAATTGGAGATAATGCTTTAAGTATTATTTTTTAAAGAAATTATAAAGATATATACAATTTTAACATAAACATGCTTTCTTACAGATTAGCCATGACGATTATTTGATCTGTTTGTATATTTATCTTTATCTCCAAGTCAGTTGTATGTTCTCTATAAATCTTTTTGGTTTTCTTTCCTATATTTAACCTTAAGAGTTTTCTTCCTTAAGAACAAAAGTTAATAAGCATAATACATGCTACACATTACATAATTAACTGAATGGATGGCAATGATTTTATTTTAGCCTAAATCTAAAGCAAAAAAGACAATCAGTGTTGCCTCTTCAGTTTGAACAGGTTGGCTTTATGCACAGGTAAAAAAGGCACTGCAGTTATATTATCTGATTATTTGTAAGAATCAAGATAAATTGGGTCATTAAACTCTAACTGAGTCTATCAACTTCCATTTCCTCCAAGGTTTCTAGTAAATTGAATGAAGACAAGATATTTTTAGAATAACATTGAGAAAGCTCCAGGCTGCTCTTGTGAGTAGGTGGTTTTCTGGTTATCTTGGTGGGGGATAGGAGCGCTGAATTATAGGAGCAAAAATGATAGGGAAAAAAACATATTTATAAACATATGTTATTTTGCCTGAGGCTGACCGTTAACCTGAGTGAATGGTCTTATTTCTTAGGTTCTTTGTTCAACCAGACATGCATAAATAACATTTTTCTAACATACATTCATTCCATGGTTATATGTAGTCACTGAACACAATGGTTACAATAACTTACTTTAGCCTTAAACATTTCCTTAAGGCAATTAATACTTCAATTCCCTAATTACCAGGAGTTTGCATTGTCCATGCACAAGACCTGCTTTTTAAAGCTTCTTCATAGATTCACCTCTTACTTTGTTCATGCTGGTACAGAATGGTGCCCAGTATTGGACTGCTGTTAGCTTTTTTCACTGTATAATGTCCAACCTTATTTATCTTTCTTTTAGTCTTAAATGATACTTTTTTGCACATTAACATTAAAATGTCCACTGTTTTAATTTGTGCTTTTTTCACCCCATTATTCTAACTTTCCTTAGCAATTGGTTTGAATATATCTCTGGTAAACATTATGCACAAAAATGTAATTGAGTATTCTATTTTTACTCAATATGATAGTTTACCTTTAATGAAAAAATTAATTCCATCCCCATTTCAAGGTCAATATACATGTGTCATGTGTATTGTTCACTTACATTTTTTCTTTTCTTTTTAAAATTTGGTCAGTGTTGCTATTTATTTCATTTTCTTCTGTTAGTCTTTGTTTCAATCATAGTTTTCTATTCTGTGAATATTTATTCTTTTTTCTTTTCTAATTATTGTAGATTTCTATAATTGTACTATTACTTTTAAAAGGCCAGCCAGTTATTCTCCCAACTGATGGGAGTTATTCTTCCAACTTTCACTCACTATAACTTTTTGTTTTTCCTGATGTCTTCCACATTCCAAAAACAAAAATGATGAGAACTTTAGAAGAGTTATACTAGGTCTTTCCACTCCTTGAAAGATATCATTTCAACTTCAATATTTTATCAAATTTAGCATTAAAACACTCACCATTATATATTATTTATTAAAACAGAAAAAAGTAGATTGATAGAGAGATGAGAGGATCAGGAGAGGAACAGATGGGTAGGTGTTTAGATGGACAGAGACCTAGATCACCACTTTCCTTCTTCTTTTTCCTTTTCTCTTTTAAATTCATGTTTGATTGCTTCATCTTTTTTAAGGATTTTCTTTATGCAGAGTGGTTGGATACTGCATTTTCTAAATTCTTGTGTATTTTCTTGTGAATTGTAGCTCTTTTCCCCTCTTTTCTAGCTTCAATTATTACTAATAAGAAACATGATGCCAAACAACCCCCACCCCTGTGTAGGTAGCTTGTTTCTATTTCAAGGCTTTCATATTTTTTAATTTTTTTTTTTTTTTTTAATTTCAGGTTAATGAGGTTAATGTGAGGGTATAAACAACCTGGCCAAAATATTTGATTTTGTTAAGTAGAGTCCTTCTTATGATTATGCCCCACACTCAAAGGGTGTGCCAAATACCTCCAGCCCTTGCCCATGCAGATGAGGATGTCCCCTATCACCACTACTAATCAACATAGTGCTAGAAGTTGTGGCCAATGCAATCAGGCAAGAGAAAGAAATAAAGGGCATCCAAAGGGGAGCAGAGGAGGTCAAACTCTCATTCTTTGCTGATGATATGATTTTATACTTAGAGAACCTCAAAGACTCAATCACAGACTCCTGGAAATGATCAAGAAATATATTAATGTTTTAGGATATAAAATCAATGTCCAGGAATCAGTAGCCTTTTTATATGCCAACAACAGCCAATTTAAGAAGCTAATCAAAGAAAGGAAATACCTAGGAATATGACTAACAAAAGAGGTGAAGGATCTCTACAAAGAGAGTTATAAACCCTAAGAAACGTAATAGCAGAAGACACTAACAAATGTAAGAGCGTACCTTCTTGGCTGGGAAGAATCAACATCGTGAATCTTTTGATCTTAGAAATTATACCAAGATGTGTTGAGTTTGTTTCTTTACTCACCAATTGACTTTATAACTCTGACAGTTCTTTTATTCTACAGATTTAATTTTTTTTTATGTCAGAGGAAGTTTCTTAAATAATTTATTCAATTATTATCTCTCCTCTTTTTTGATGTGGAAATTTTATAATTTATATTATATCTTCTAGATCTTGTCTTCAATCCTTTTATCTGTTCCCTCATGATTGCCCTCTCTTTGTATCTTTGCTTTGTGATGTGAAATGTTACTTGTATACACTCTTATAGGCTACTTATTATAATTTCTACATTAGCCATCCTGTTGTTCAATTCAGCTAATACTTTGCTGACTCTGAATTAATAATTTATGTTTTATTTTGCTTGTATTATTGTTTTAGCACAACGCAACCTTAAGAAACTCAAGTGCTCTGTGAATATTATTTCATTTCACATTTTTAACTGTCCCCACAAGCAGTTTTTATTTACTGAAAAACATGCCCTAATTATTCTGACTGATCATTCTTTCTCTGGCTGCTAGGAAACTTTAGAGGGGTTGTTATTTTTGACTTCTTGTGTCATGGGGCTCAGGTCTAGAGGTTGGAGTTTCATAAATGGTTAGAATCCCATTGGTGGATTCTCAAGCTAATGTTCTGAGAGTACACTTTGAGGACCATCTGCTGATAGCAATTCTGTCTTGGGGCTTTTCCTATTAAACACGTTTCAGTGAAATGAAGGTTTGATACTAGAAGAAACTGTAAAAAGAGAATAAATAAAAGGCACCTTTCAGAAGGGGAAGATGAAACCACAAGGTCAATAGATGGTTGATGGGAAGCATTTGTAGCATACCTCATGTGCTTAGAAGGACCAAAACATTGTGTGAACAGTCACCCTCTGAGACTATTATCCAAGAAGGAACACAGGAGTTCAATAGGAAAGCAAAAGGAAATTGCACATTCAGAAAAAGAGGAAGAAAACAGCCTGTGTGGCAGGAACTGAGTACCAGTGAATTCCCATGATGAGAGAGGGTAAGGAAATGTTTTTCTGAGGGTCACTTTCCCACTGGGTAATCACACAATTTGGGCCAGGAGAGGAACTCCAGCTACTTATATCTTGAATCTAAATTAGGGAGCAACCATGAGGCTGTGAAAAGGAATTGCTCTAGGAAATGTCCAACATATTTCCTCAGAGATTTATGGAAATCTCCTGGATCTTTGCAGATTTATCTCTTACCCTCTGAAGATCGTGTGTCTCAGAAACTCCTCTAATTTTTATATGTTCCTTAGTGTTCATTGATCAAATTACCATGATGCCATTGATGTAGTAGGCCAATGTGATGTTCTGAATAACATCAACATAGTCCATAAACTTCAGACTACCTTCCACGTATGACAATAGGGTATAAACATTAGCACAGCCCTGGGACACAATACATGTATAGTTTTCTACCTCAAGTGAATTCAAACTGGAGGAATAAAAAACAATGCATTTGTTAGATACATGACTGCATATGGCCATCAAATGATCAAGGGGAATATTGCGAAAGTGACTGTGGTGATATTCAGCAATGAAGTATGTTGCACTTTTTCTACGATGAGTTCACTAACTTAGTTGTTCACGCCATAAATTCACACTACGAAATGAGCACCTGTTTGCCCGGTAGACCCACTGCGAGGTGGCTATGTTCAAGAATATATGTTAATAATGCAGCCCTCATTTTCCACTACTGTAACATAGGGGCCATGATATTGCCTGCAGCCCCTGCCTATCTACATCAAATTAGATTCTATGTTCCCTTTTCCCTTACAAGCAATTACCTGAGCTAATGGCCACAGGCCTTTTTGGGAAGGACTAGAGAATTTCCACTTACATACTTGCCATGGTAATGCAGGGCCCTCCTCTGAGGACCTGGCCTTTCCTCTAATTATTGGGTTCCAGACCTGAAAACCATTTCAAGTCCTGCAACAGGCAAGAAACTCTGACTCCTTGCTGAGGTAGCTGCCCTTAAGTCCCATATCACCCGTTTCTGACTACTGAGACTTGCGTAGATTGAGCTGACTGTATATATCAGTTGAATACTAAGTATCATAGGTATGATGAACATATTTGGAAATAGTATATGATCTTATAAGTGTCTTCATCTGTTGAGTGGCCAACACTCATTTCTCTTCCCTGGATCTGAACCATAAAAATACATCTTGCCCTTATGGAAATAATAACTACATAGTACCTACACTTGTTCTAGCCACTGTGGCCTCTGCTCTCCTACTGGGCAGACCTGATCTGACATTGCCCTTGAGAGTTTCTCTACTCTCAGATTTCTTACTACGTGATGTATTTCCACTTTGCTTGGGTTTCACCAGCCTTAGATTCTATTGGATATAAAGCAGTTTCACCTGCTCTCAGTTATTTCATCTCTCCAGTAACTCACTCACTAACAGAGTATCTGCCTTTATCCACATCAGGAAAGAGAAGGAACAGAAGTGTGCAAATGCACACACATGCATTGAGAGAGTTTCAAGTGGCATTGGGAAAGGTTATGCAGAAAAACTTCTCTCTCTGTAATATATTTTTCCTTCTAGACCACACCTTCTGACCTACCCATTCTCTATCATCTATCCTTGAGACAAAACATACTTCTCAATTTCTTCTTCTTCTTCTTTTTTTTTTTTTTTGCAGTTTTTGGCCGGGGCTGGATTTGAACCCACCATCTCTGCCATATGGGGCCGGCACCCTACTCCTCTGAGCCACAGGCACTGCCCAATTCTCAATTTCTTCAAAGTTAACTTTCAGAGATCTGAAAATGCCCACTGACTTTTGCTGTCAGAATCTATCTTGATCTCTGATAGGTATTCAATCAGTTTCTCATGATATTTTTACAGATAAAGTGAGTGCATGTTAGATGAGTGATAATGAAGTTATTATGACAGTTTGAATAACTGCAACCAATGAGTATCAGCTTTAAATCACTGTCAGCCTAAAGTTAGATTTCTTGTGGTATGCAGTGTGTACTGTCCGATTCAACATTTTAATTATGACTTGGATAAAAATAAAAATACAATTATCAAAGTAGAGGCTGATGAAAAATTTTAGATTTAAAATTAGATTTAAGTCATGGTACAAAATTAATAAGATGGAATTTAGAGAAGAAAATCGTGTTAGAGTTATAGCACAGCTAAAATATCTAGATAGGGGAAATTATTTAGTTAGGGTGACTCAGCTTACTTAAAACAGAGCTTAAGCTTGAATTCTAGCCTATTATGCAGTCCTTTGTGATTATGCCTTTATTTTTCTCACTCAATAAAATCCTTATAAATCCTCAATATTATCCCCCAAAATTGATTTTTAATTTGATGAATTTTGAATAGATATTTAAAATTATGCTTATTAATGCACAGTCCTATATTTAGCCCAACAAAAACAAAAAATGTTTACATTAGTATAGGATGAACAAGGTAGACACATGAAAAAGACACAGGGTTTTTAAAAAAAAATTTTTTTTTGCAACAGTCTCCAAAAAGATTTTAATGTCAAATGATGTCTCTAAAATACTGAGAGAGTATTTTTTTAAATTGATGCTAAGCTATTTCACCTAATGGAATATATATTTTATTTACGTGTGTGATTTTTTTATACAAGTTGTTATTTTATAGCCACGAAGCAAAGAAATGATTTATTTTTAATCATGTTCAGTTCTGTCTGAAGTGATCCAAATTTTCTGTAATAAAGAGACTTTAGTAAAGCTGAATTTTCATTTTGATTAAAAACACCATTAATCCTCTTTGCCTTGGTTAATCTAAAATGATCCAGTGTGCCTTTTCCCCCCAGAAACCACAAAGAATTGCAATTCTTTGTTTAGTACCTCAGTATGTTACTTACTGAGCCAAAAGACAGAACCCCTGGAAGCACTTTGATTCTTTTGGTTTGGGGGCTGAATAGGCAAACTGCAGAGGAAATTTTGTGTGAATCTTTCTCAGTTAACCTCGCCTAAGTGTCTTTAGATTTATGAGCTACCCCATTATAGACACAGGCTTGTTTTAAGTTTGCGAAAACATTTTATTTCAAAGTATAATTTATATTATTAATATACAATGTCTTACTTCAGCATGATGTTATTAAGTAGCTCAAAAAGGCCCTGAAAACAAAGTGTCCATTTCTACCTTTATTGTCTTGAAGTATCTTTTATTTCACGATGAGAATCATTTTAGATCTTTTAGAAAAAGGAGGTGAAAATATTTTGTTTAAAACATTCGAAAACCATATGAGTTGATATTTAAAAAGCTTTTATCCACCTTTCTGTAAGAGGGAAATAGAAAATATTGTTATGAACCTTACAGGAAGCCAATATTCGGATGTTGTAATATCTAAATGAGAAATGCAATAACTAGGAGAGTCACAAGAACTCATTTGAAAAGCAAAGCAAAGCATAAACCCTGATGAACGCCTCTGACTCTATCATCTAAACTTTATCTTTCATAATAATAATATTGGCTCCGTGTAGTGGTTCATGCCTGTAATCGTAACACTCTGGGAGTCCAAGGCAGGTGAATTGCTCAAGTTCAGGAGTTTGAGACCACACTGAGCAAGAGTGAGATTCTGTCTCTACTAAAAATAGAAGGACTAGCCAAGCATGTGTCGGGTACCTTGAGCAGCTGAGGTAAGAGGATTGCTCAAACCCAAGAGTTTGAGGTTGCTGTGAGCTACAATGATATCATGGTACTCTAGCCAGGAAGACAGAGTGAAACTCTGTCTTAAAAACTTATCTATATTATTATTATTATATTCGGGGACTGTTTCCAGTGCGCTATACTTGTAACATGAACAGTATACCTAATGATGCATGTAGGTATAATAAATATAATTTTTAAAAAATTTTATAGAGATGAGGTCTTGCTATGTTGTCCAATGTTTGTCCAATGTTTGGACAACATAGCAAGAACTCTGGCCTCTCACAACTCTGGCCTCAAGTGATTTTTCTGTCTTGGTTTCTCAAAGTGCTGGGATTACAAGCATGAGCCACTGTACTCAACCTGTAATTTTAAAATTTTTATATAATTCAACCAAATTTCCATTTGTAGATCTTAATGAATTCACATCATAAGATGTTAGAATTGTCCATTTTTAGCAGGTTTAGGAAATAAAGGTAAAAGCTCAGTACTTTCAGGTTTTCTTTAAACCTCTTCTCCCTTAGATACGTGTAATTTAGGGAGGTGGAGTCTGGAAGTGTGGGACTGGTGAGAGATGGGTGAGAGCAGGAGTCCTGGGTCACCCAACGCCTGCTGGAGTCCCCAGGTCGTGTGTTGTCCGTGGGTCCTCAGCACCATCCGTCCCTACCCGTAGCCACTGAGCTGGCCCCGTTGCTATCAATCCACACGTTTTGCTATTTTCCTCACTAACGTCTCTCTTTCTACATTTCTCATCACTGTTGGGGACAGAAGAACTTTGGGGTTGGTCTAAAAAATGAGAGACCAGGGAGCTGGATCATATTCTGTCTGGATTCAATATGCTGATACACACATATTTCAGATCAAATATTGCTATAGTTCAAGACTAGCTAGAGCTTGTCTCCCATATCTATTTCCACTTAAAAACGCAAGGTCATTTCTTCTTGAAATCCCTTTGCTCTCTCCTGGCATTCTACCCCACCTATTCCCTGCGACTGGGGCCTCAGCTTGTTCAAGTGTCCTCTCCTCAATCTGGCTTTTGTGTTTCTTTCTCCTGTTCTCTTTCTCTCCAAGATTTCAGATTTTTTTTTTTTCCATTTTAATCTCCTCTCTGTTTAGATGAAAGGAAATTGCTTTGCATAGTTCCAGTTCTTTCTCTCTTAAACAACTGGCTGTTGTTTCATAAAGCCAAGAGTTTGCCATCAATGTGACTTTCTGGCTCTGTTGGGATACATCTCCCTTGGGGCAATGGGAGCATCCACCTGTGTAGCAGCCAAAGAGGAGGTGGGAAGAAAGAAAAGGTGTGTGTGGCGGGGAATAGAATAGGTAGATCACAAAGTCTGTTCATATTTTATAACATTGTTTCGTTCTGTGTGTTTTGTTTTATAGTGCTTTTTTATTTATCAAAAAACAACAAAAAATAAAAAAAACCTAGGCATCTATGGGGGGAGAAAAACAGTTATCTCTTGCTAGAATGTAGTTCCCTGCAGGTAGGGATTTGTTTTATTTACTTGTATAACACTAAGGCAGTGCCCGGCACGTAGCTGGTGCTCAATAAATAGATACTGGTTTAATGACTGAAGGAGTGCCCTTTGCTTATACAGATCAAAGTCATTCTTAGCATCAGTGCTGTGCTTCAGAGTGGGCCTGAAAGGAAATTCAATGAATGATGTCTCTATCTTAAAACAGAATTAAGCCTTTGAAAGTTTCAAGATGAGGAATAGGTCCATTTTTAGACTGCATCTTTGAAATGTTAGCTATCTCAGGTGGGTCATTTAATGGTTGAACTCTGTGACAAATGTCTAAGATGTGACTGCTGTGTTGAAGAATAGAGACTAATGTACCACAGGCCACACTCCCCACTGGTTCCCTGTGAATGGGTCTGTGAGGGCCACGTGTTGATCCCCTCAGCACTGTGGGTGGCAGGAGTTGCTCGGCTGCCCCCTCTATGTGAGAGAGGCAGCCTCCTTTCACTCAATTTGTCCTCTAAATACACGGAGCAGGCAGGGCTGAGTCTAATGTACAAACTCTGACCTATATTCAAGCTATCTAATTTCTTCGAGCCTCAGATTTTTCCAAATGCTAAATTATGAATCCTGTAATGAAATGTATAGAGCATATGGACTGATGGCCACGTAGGTACCATTCAGTAACATTTGGTGTTAGTTTTACGGGGCCCAGAGAAAGGCTGATTCTGCACAGTGCTGCAGGTTACTTATAGGTTAGGTATGAAGTATATGTCAACTGAAGCAACAAAGAATTTCTCCCCATTTTAAAACATTAATTGTGCAACAAATACATTAGCTTCTTAAGACTACTTTCTAGAATCTGAAAATAAATCTATGCTTTCAGTATATAGATGAACATTTGACCTTATATTCTTTTAATTTACTATAATAGATACCAGTCTATTTAATCTACTTTAATAGCTATTTGATGTAAAATGAAAAGTCAGTTCCAGGATAATGCATTGATTTTATGAAATTTACAATTAGAATCTGCTCATTTCAAACTGTTAAATACTCTAGTTTTGGAAGTATATGTGGAAATATACAAGGAAGAGCAGTTTGTATCAAAGAGAAAAATACCTGCTCAAATATTTAAGGAAATATTAATGACCCGGTTTGTAAAATTAAAAGGGAGGGTGGCTTGCAGCCAAGGCAGTTCTAAACTATATAAACTATAGAGTAATACATTATTGAAAGGTTAAAAAAGATTTTCAAAAGACATATTTTTGCTCATTTTTTTTTTCTCAGTTAAATTGCAATGCCTTATATCTCTATAAACGTGTCCCTTTATCTCATGGTGTGCTAGACTGAGAATTCTGAGCAGCAAGTTGCTTTGAGGAACAGAGAAAGGAAGCTGTAATTTGGGTTTTCATTTTGGTAGATGGTATAAACAATACTAGGAGTTCATTCTGAGAGAATACTATCTAATATTTAATTAAGAAAATGACATGAAAAGAGAAAAAGTCATTCAATGATAATATTATATAATTTTGGCAGCTACAAGTCTTGGTGTTACCTCTATCCGTAAGCAAATGATAGTTGTTTTATAGTAGAGTAGTATAATTGGATGTAAACTTTTAAAAAATCATATTTTGCCATTTGGAAAGATTTTTTTACAGGATCCAAATGGAATAAAGTGCTTACTAATCAAAAGATTTCTTTCTTATACATTTGAGTTCTCTGTGGATTCAGGTTATTAAACCTTTGTTGGAGACATAACCTGCAAATATCATCTCCCATTCTGCTTGCTTTACTTACTGTGTTCTTGGCTGTGCAGAAGCTCTTTAGTTTTTTCAGGTCCCAGTAGTATATTTTTGAAGCTCCTTCAATTGCCCAGGGGGAGGAAGGGTCCTCCTCATAAAATACTTGCCCAGACCGATTTCTTCAAGGGTTTTCCCTGCACTCTCTTCTAGTATTTTTATAGTTTCATGTCTTAAGTTTAAATCTTTAATCCAATGAGAGTCTATCTTAGTTAATGGTGAAAGGTGTGGGTCCAATTTCAGTCTTCTGCAGGTCACCAGCCAGTTCACCCAGCACCATTTGTTAAATAGGGAATCTTTTCCCCACTGAATGTTTTTAATTGACTTGTCAAAGATCAAATAATGGTAAGTAGCTGGGTTTATCTCTTGGTTCTCTATTCTGTTCCATACATCTACCTGTCTGTTTTTGTGCCGGTACCATGATGTTTTGATCACTATCGGTTTCTAGTACAGTCTCAGTTCTGGTAGCATGATTCCTCCTGCTTTGTTTTTATTTCTGAGTAATGTCTTGGCTATTAGAGGTTTTTTCTGATTCCATATGAAACAAAGTATTATTTTTTCAAGATCTTGAAAGTATGACAGTGGAGCTTTAATAGGGATTGCATTAAAATTGTATATTGCTTTGGGTAGTATGGACATTTTAACAATGTTGATTCTTCCCAGCCATGAGCATGGCATGTTTTTACATTTGTTAATATTTTCAGCTATTTCTTTTCTTAGAGTTTTGGGGGAGATGGAGGGGAGGGAAGGGGGAAGATGGGCAGAGGGAGGGTGATTGGTGGGATTACACCTGTGGTGCATCTTACAAGGGTACATGTGAAATTTAGTAAATGTAGAATATAAATGTCTTAACACAACAAGGAAATGCCAGGAA
>CAUYPK010069063.1:0-14527 GCA_963574355.1 Loris lydekkerianus
GTGCCATTAAATATTGTGGGTTAAATAGTTCAGTGGAATACAGTTCAGTTCAGCCGCCTACCTCTTCAGCTCAGCCTCGACTTGTGGACTGAGCTGAAGCACCGCCCCCTCAAGCAGACGGCAGAAGACGACTGGAGACTATGTGCATTTGATTAGGTGCGCGCCCACCGAATCAAATAACCTGTATGACCCGAGTATATACGGTAATTTGTTGCCACCATCTGAATTGGTTGGGCCTTCCTTCATTTTTTCCTAGATGATTGTTCTAGATGCCTTACTGGTCTCTCTGTTGCGGCCTTGCTCCCCTAATGATTCATCCTCTAGACCAGGCATCCTCAAACTACGGCCCGCGGGCCACATGATGCAGTATGAATTGCATTTGTTCCCGTTTTGTTTTTTACTTCAAAATAAGATATGTGCAGTGTGCATAGGAATTTGTTCATAGTTTTTTTTTTTAAACTATAGGTCCAGCCCTCCAACAGTCTGAGGGACAGTGAATTGGCCCCCTGTTGAAAAAGTTTGAGAACGCCTGCTCTACACTCTTCTCTGATTTTTTTCTCTAGCCTGCTTCCTCCCTTTTCATAGTTCTTTGATGCCTGGAAGGCCACCTCTCTAACCACATCTCTTTGCCCCTGTCCAGAATGCTCTTTCCTCCTCCCACTTTCCCTGGTAATGAAGGGGAGCTTTCCTGTCCTTCAGGCCTTCTCTGGCAGGGGTTCCTCTTCCTCAGAAGGGGTCATGCCACCTTTCCCCTCTACAACACCTGGAGCTTGTCCTGCTGTGTCCCATTTGGGATTTGTGTCCTTGAGGTTTATATACACTACTCGTACTTACCTGAGTGTCCTCAGTGCCTCATGCAAATCAAGCTCACTACATGTTTATTGACTGGAAAAACTAAAGTACTAAGGAATTACATATATTTTTGTGTTATCTCTGATGGCAAGTACAAACAGGAAATTCTTAAATGCTGTAATCTTTCTAATCTATAGTTCCAGTTTTTCTCTTAATTTCTCTGCTAAAATTGATTAAGATTTATTTAAGCAACCTTATTTTTTTTTTTTTCCTAATAAGCTTTCACTGATGATGTTAATTTTTGTAAAGGAAACAAGGGACATAAATGATAAATTTCAAGTACTTCCAGAAATAGTCGGCTAGACGCCTAGAGCTCAATGGTTAGAACGCCAGACCTACTAAACAACAACAAAAAATAGTCCCAGAAATCCAAAATAATTTGTAGTTAGAAGATTTTTAAAGGATGTGTGATGTATGTATTTTTTATGTTTGATTTTTAACTGCAACAAAAAAATAAATGAAAATTCCTTAAACTTGTATTAAAGGTAAATGATTCTAATAAAAGAACAATGAGTGTGCTGAGAAGAATGTTAGATTCTAATCCTGCTTCTGCTGTAATTGTGTGTGGTGTCAGGCAAGTTCTTTCTCCATCTGACACTCAATCATATCTATAAATGACAGTTACTATAGATCAGCAAGTTTAGCAAGGTCCTGTATCTTCCAGTGAAACACAAGGAAACTGTATCAGAGAACTACAAACAGAACAGCTCTACTTTAGAGTTGGGGATACTGTGGAGAATGAGGGGAGAAAGAAGATGAAGGTCTTCCCCCACTGGGCTGTCCTTAAACCCTACCTCATGCTCAAAAGGCAACCCCTGCAGAATTGCCTTGAAACAGGATCTGAAGGCCAGTGTGTTGGATGATGTATGAATTTTCTTCCACTTTCATCAGATAGACTCAGAGCATTGTGAAGTCACAAAATTTGAAGGGTTTTCTCATTTAAACTCCTAAGTACACGTGGCATAGCTTAGATCTATTATCTGAGGCCGTATGCTTATATCTCCCCAACTAGTCTACTGCATAATATCTAAGTCTTAATATATTTTATTCTGTAGGGCTACTTACACACCGTGTATGTTGCTAATTCACTTACTTACCATTTTATTTAATCAGGATATTCGGACAGACTGAAGAACATTAATCTCTGGTTCTCTGCTTCACTCTGCAGTGTTCATAGGGCACATTCATGTTCAGTATTTACACCCCTTCCTGCTCCTGTTGTTCCCCGTATGGCATCACACCCAGAATTTGGTGACAACAGCTGACACACATTGAGTACTTAGTACTTGTCAAGCACTGTTTCCAGTGCTTTTTAAATTTTTTTTTTTTTTTTAAGAGACAGAGTCTCACTTTGTCGCCCTGGGTAGAGAGCTGCAGCGTCACAGCTCACAGCAACCTCCAACTCTTGGGCTTCAGCGATTCTCTTGCCTCAGCCTCCCGAGTAGCTGGGACCACAGGCGCCCACCACAATGCCCAGCTATTTTTTGTTGCAGTTTGGCCGGGGCTGTGTTTGAAGCCACCACCCTCTGTATATGGGACCAGTGCCCTACTCACTGAGCCACAGGTGCCGCCCCCAGTGCTTTTTAATATTTATCCTTCCAGTAACCGTATGATGCAGATGCCATTCCCTTTTACAGGGAGATTAAACACTGGCTGCAAAGCAACACCACTACAACGATGTGGCCCTGGTTCCAGAGCCCTTTGCCATTCCAGGGTGTAACTTCATTCCACAAACGTAGATTTTCTTGAAAGCGAGTAAAGAAAATTAATATTAAATTTGCTATTTTTATACATACTTTGAATTTCTTTTAAGAGATGATAAAACCTTCCAAACCACAAGAGTCCATAAAAAAAAAGAAAAAATAAATAATGAAAACCAGTGTAAATCATATAGTATAGTGACTACTTCATAATCAGTACTTTGTAGATACTGGTTATCATTTTACAAGGTACTTGGCTCTATAGCGTCGGTCCAAGATACTTCATTTGATTTGTTATTTTGAAGTTTTACTTAACAGATGCCATAATTTTTATCTTGCCACCAGGTGGCAGCATGTTATGTAAGGAAGTAATTTAAATGTTGGTTGAAAATAGATTTTATTTTCATTATTTTGCCTTAAAACTGTTCAGTCATAATAAAAATAGAATAGAATTCCATATTCGCCTTCCCTTACTTTCCCTGGTCAGTTGTAAAGGCCTGTTATGTTAGCACGTTTGTGGTGTGTGCCTCAGTCCTCCCCTGTGTTCTTCTTGTCAGTGCAGACAATTTCTTTACCTCCATCCTTAGAGATTTGAGCCCTTGTGCTTAGGTTTTCCCAACTAAATGGGAACGTTAGTTTAGTAACAGTAGGAACTGTGTCCTCCTCTCCCTTGTGTCTTCCATGGTACATGGGAAGTTCTGAATACGTGGTAGCAGTATAATAGATGCCCTTAGGTAAATGTCAGTGATAAGTAAGATATATGTATTTGTTCAATGTTTATTTGATTTATAATACATTTGTCATTTTTTAAGGTTATGTTTTTTTTTTAATTTGTGCTATGGAAGTCCCTGAAAATTTGCCTGAAGTTAATAGGTATTATCGGTATCATTAAGATAACTGCTGCCGAAGGTTTGAAAGATTAGTGTCTGAGGTGGAAGGCAAGAGAATTAATGGGTAATGAAGAAAATCGAGGCAAAGGACTGAACAAGGCAATTAATCAGCATGACGAAAGGGATGTACTAGTGGTAAAAAAGAAGAGCAAGGCAGGATTCTGATACTGGAAGGGAGCACTCACCACATGGAAAAGCAAGAAGATCACCAAATTCATTTAGCTTCAAAGAAATGTGTTTACACTTCATAATCGTGGGTCTGTCTAGGTCTTACTTATTTCATAATGCAAACAAATCATTGATACAAATGAAATTATTGGATATCAGGGTTTTTTGTTTTGTGTTTTGAGACAAGATCTTGTTCTGTGCCTAGGCTAGAGTGCAGGGTCACCATCACAGTTCACTGCACCCTGAAACTCCTGGGCTCGTGCAGTGCTTCTGCCTCAGCTTCCCAAGTAGCTGGGACTACAGGCACATGCCACGACACCCAACAGATTTTTTTGTTTATTTGGTTTGGTTTGGTTTTTTTGCAGTTTTTGGCCGGGGCCGGTTTTAAACCTGCCACCTCCAGTATATCGGGCTGGTGCCCTACTCCTTTGAGCCACACGCGCCATAGATTTTCTATTGTAAGTAGAGACAGAGTCTTCTCTATCTTGCTTAGGTTGGTCTCAAACTCCTGGCCTCCAGCAGTCCTCCTACCTTCGCCTTCTAAAGTGCTATGATTATAGGCATGAGATACCATGACCAGCCATAGCCACACACTTTGAAAACAGGTGTACTGATGTCTACGTTTGTTCATGTTGGGCTACAAACTCTAAGGACTCATTAAAATTAGTCACTGTGGGTGGCGCCTGTAGCTCAAGCGGCTAAAGCGCCAGCCACGTACACCAGAGCTGGTGGGTTTGAATTCAGCCTGGGCCCACCAAACAACAATGACAACTACAACCAAGAAATAGCTGGGCACTGTGGCGGGCACCTGTAGTCCCAGCTACTTGGGAGGCTGAGGCAGGAGAATCGCTTACAACCAGGAATTTGAGGTTGCTGTGACAGCTACCAAGGGCAATAACTTGAGGCTGTGTCTCAAAAAAAAAATAATAAAAATTAGTCATTAATCACTTAGTAATGTATATTAAATATTTTTTGTTGTACAGTATATAAAATAATCCATTTATATAATATCCTTTATAATATGCTCAGAGGGGTAGAAAATATTTTAATGTCTTTAATGAGGATTTGGTTGATCAAGTAAATGTAGCATTGTACAAAAACTACTTCAATGGAAATGATGGAAATTATAATGAAAAAAATAACCATTTGTTATATTTCAACTGTAACGAAAGTAATTGCAAGCCCTTTGGATATAAAGTACTATACATCGTAAGTCCATCTGGTACAGCCATGCTTAAAGATGCTTCATAAAGTGTTAAGTATTAGTTAGGTAATAAAATTAGTACTAACTTGTGAAATTTTATATAGCCTAGCTTTCTTAAGCCAGTTTTTAATGTGATTTGTTAACAGATTGGCAAAAGGGCAGTTTATTCACATAAATTGGTACATTTAATAATAACTTTTATTAATATACAAGTGCTTATTTATATGAAGTTGTAATTCATTTATGGGACCTTGTAGTTCTATCTAGCGTTCCAGTGAAATGTGCACCCAAAGATGACCCTAAAAGGGATTCTGACCTTGTGAATTCATGTATCTCTTGACTTCAGTGTTTAGTTAGCCTGGTTTCTAAACTAATTAGATACCAGTCATGTCAATTAGTAATTGGCATGTTATTAGAAATAAAGTTGAGTTTTTCCTTATTTATAAGGATAACTTCAATTTTGAGGAGTGTGAACCAATTCATAGTTGGCTGAAAGCCAGTTTCTCTTTCACTTTAACTCTAGCACACACATGAAAAGCGCACTCGCGTCCTAAGTGCCTTGTGAGTCTGCAGTGATTAATTCTTCTCATTATTTTGCTGCAAATTCTCATGACCCTCTGTGATGATTCGATCAGCCACTTAGAGTTTATGCATATTCATATCTCTGTGCTCCTGCCGCAGACGTTCAGATCTCCTTCATTGACTGGTATGTGCTTGGTGCAGTAATTGAGCTGCAGTAGATTGATTACTCTGGGGAGCTATAAGGCCTTTAAAGGTGAAAACATATCAGTTCTGTTAATTAGGAAACAAAAGCTCTGATGGCAGGTTCAGCAGTCAGATGTTTCCAGTGTAGAAAAGAGGTAAAGTATGATTTGTTTCTCTCCATGAATCCTATTTACTTTTTAAAATTTGAATTAGATCTGTACCAGTGTTGTCTACGGCCATACCACCCTGAACGTGCCCGATCTCATCTGATCTCGGAAGCTAAGCAGGGTCAGGCCTGGTTAGTACTTGGATGGGAGATCTGTACCAGTGTTAATGGAGAAGAGCTTTCTTTTATGAAGTCTCATGAAAAGCTAATTGAAGATGGCCTTATTTATAAAATTAGTACTGTTATCTATGGTCTGTCAAATCCGATAATAGATAATAGAAACTGTAAGTTTATATATGCTTTGTATAACATAGGTAATATTTATATAAATATTTTAATATTTTACACAGATATAGAATACTTATGGATAAGTTTTGGCATTTAATTTGGTCTACAGCAGGGGTCCTCAAACTTTTTAAAAAGGGGGCCAGTTCACTGTCCCTCAGACCGTTGGAAGGCTGGACTATAGTTAAAAAACAAACAAACAAAAAACTATGAAACAAATTCCTATGCACACTGCACGTATCTTATTTTGAAGTAAAAACAAAATGGGAACAAATACAATCACACCGCCACATGTGGCCCGCGGGCCGTAGTTTGAGGACCCCTGATCTACAGTATTCTAACTCTTAATATTTTGCCAATTTAGTAGTTTCACCCTATATGGAAAAAGGGTGAAGGTTCAACATGGCAAAAAAGTTAAGCTGCCTCTTTATCTCTTTATCATAAGCGTGCTTTGGTTCTTTCCCTCTTAAACTACATAGTAAGTAATATGTTATAATGGGCCCTGTGTGGGACAGTGTCCTCCAAAAGTAAGCTAATTTTAACAGGATTGATGCAGTTTATGTAGTTGACATATGTTTTGATCACATGTGCTGTTCTCACATTCTAACATTCCTTTTGCACTCCATCATGATTTTTTCTTTTGAGGTATAATTTGTATGCCTTAAAATTTACTCTTAAATATGTGTACAAATCAGCGGTGTTTTGTTTATTCACAAAATTGTGCAACTAGTCGTCACTATCTAATTCTAGAACATTTTCATCACCCCCAAATCTTACACTCATTAGCACTCACTCCCCCCTTTCCCCTCCTCCTAACCCCTGGCAAAGAATAATCTACTTTGTCTCTATGGATTTGCCTGTTCTGGACTTTTCATGAAGTGGGGTTGTACTGTGTGACAGTCTTTTGTGTCAACCTTCATTCATTCTCTCACTTAGCATAATGTTTTCAAGTTTCATCCATACTGTAGCATCGTGTATCAGTACTGCATTCCTCTTCATGGCTGAATAATATTCTATTAATTAGTATTCCAAATTTTGGGTTCCATTCATTGATAAACATTTGTGATGTTTGCAATTTCTGGCTATTATGTGTAATGTCACTAATAATACTAATGGGCATTCGCATACACCCTAACCTTGTTGGTCTTGGGAAGACCAAGGTCATGGCCTTCAGCCTTCACCATTGATTTTGACGATGGGTGTGGTTTTTCTTAGATCAGGTTGGGGAACTTTCCTTCTATTTCTCCTTTGTCTTTATCATGAAATGTTGTTTTTACCAGGTGCTTTTTCCATATTTGTTGAGATAATTATGTATGTGATAGGTTTTGTTCTTTGTTAATGGGATGTATTACATCAGTTTTTTATGTTGAATGTTATAATCTGTAGAGCTTTTATATAATGTTCTTTTACTGTCATTCTAAATAATATGAACCACTTTCTCTACTTTGTATTTCAGGCATTTATAAATACAGCAAAAGAAATTTATGAAAAAATCCAAGAAGGAGTCTTTGACATTAATAATGAGGTATATACATATAAATATTAATGGCTAATATTACTTAGAGTTGACTTTTTAATTAGTATTAAAACTCAATGTTTTTTAAATTCTTAAAACTAATCCATAATAATCAGTTAACACATTAGTTTATAATCATATAACAGAGCTTGGTGTATATATAGTATAATAGTTGAATATTTATGATCTAGTAACACATCTGTTTATGAAAATGGGTAAAAGTAAGTGGCCCTATCCATTCATTTCAAGCATGGTATCATCTGCTTTGGGAAATAATGTTCTCTTGTGTGTATATGCATGTACTAATGCAAGATGCTCTCTCTGTATAAAAGAAGGAAATACTCGGCTCGGCGCCTGTGGCTCAAGCGGCTAAGGCACCAGCCACATACCCCTGAGCTGGCGGGTTCGAATCCAGCCTGGGCCCGCCAAACAACAATGACGACTACGACCAAAAAAATAGCCGGCCGTTGTGGCAGGCGCCTGTAATCCCAGCTACTTGGGAGGCGGCGGCAGGAGAATCGCTTGAGCCCAGGAGTTGGAAGTTGCTGTGACCTGTAATGCCATGGCATTCTACCCAGGGTGACAGCTTGAGGCTCTGTCTCAAAAAAACAAAAGAAGGAAATACTCAATTTGGAAATTACACACAATAAACATAGCATGGTTTCAAGAGGCTAAATTACTCTATATAATCAGCAGTTGGCACTGGTTTTTTTGTAAAGTTACTTTGAGCTTGTTTGGGTCAGCATGCTTAGGATAAAATGTAATGTTTTGGAGGATATAATTCAGAGTGTTCACCAGAAGCTATCATTTAACCTAAATCCCCAATCTCCATTTATCCTAATTTACTTCAAAATGTTTATGTGGATATAGCGTATTATTTATTTTTACATAAGTATTTTTGCCATTCTCTATTAAGACTTCTGGCTTCTAAGAGAAAAGGCCTGGTTTCTTCCCCAGTTGCAATTAGAAAACTATTGTGTTAAGAGAAGCCACTACAGATATGTCTCTTGGCCTGTGCATAAATGAGGCTTTCTTTTATTCATCTTGGGCAGCCTCTGCTAAAACAAACAATTTGCCTAAGGTTTCCAAAAAGTACTTGATTTTCTCCTTTTAATTTTTGGTGATAACAGTTTCTGAGTCTTATCTTCCCGGCTTGTACGGTGGTACTTTTTGAGTTAATTTAAAAGTGACACCATTCAGAGACTAATGCCATATAAACTGAAGAGTAATTGGGCCTCTGTTTAAAGGGCACATTCACTGTGTCTGTCTGGTTTCATATAGTAGCTGAATGCTTTACTGGGCCTTATGCAGCTTTGATTGTAATGTGCTGTCAGGAGCCAACAGGCCCTGCTATTTATTTGGCCTAATGCCAAGTCTGACTCCTTGATTCCTCAAGAAGTTGCTACCAGCCCAGAGGGGGTAAAACCAATGAGCCATAGGGCGTGCTTTTTATTAAAGAGGAGTCAAAAGAGCGAAAAGAAACCACATCAGCTGCTGTCAATACTGAGCTAGTGCCAGAAACCCCAAGGCTACTACTGTTGCAGAACAACTGCCAAGCACTATAAATCTGAGATTTACTGTGACGTGAAGTTTCCTTAAGAGCTTAATTTCTGAAGCTACTGTATTACTTTTCTCAAAGTGTTGTATTTTTAGGTAAAATCCACTTGAGGGAGTGAAAGTTAAGACATAAGTGTGAGTTTGATGAATGAAAGAACTACTCTGTGTGTGGGTTCTTGGCGAGCTGCCATGTCTTTGGGGATCATAGAAATTATTGATGACACAGAACACTCATATGCCTTTAGCCTGAACAGCTGATTCAACACGGAACAGAAATGCTATCAAGAGAAAAGATTTTACGTTGTATTAGAGCAGCATGCGCTTTGGATATTTTTGTCTTTTAAAGATTACTTGTGATAGTTGTTTTATTTACTTATTTATTTATTTATTTAAATTTTGAATTACTATGATTTCTCTGTTATGAGAATTCCCTGAGAAGCAGAATTATCTAGTACCTGGTATAAAGAATTATTTTCAGAAGGATTCCCACAGGGTTATTTAAGGAAGGAACATCCCCTAAAAGATAGTGTCTTAATTGTTGCTAAAATCTACTTCGTGTATTTTTTTCTCAGTTTGATAAAACTGTATTATAAAAAGTTAAATGAGGGGTTTTTTAAAATCTAATTAAAACTGTACTGTCTAGGGGAGGGGGGTCTGGTTATACAGTTGTATTTATTATTCTATCCTCTTTTATTCCAGGCAAATGGCATTAAAATTGGCCCCCAGCATGCAGCTACTAATGCAACGCACGCATGCAATCAGGGGGGACAGCAGGCCGGGGGAGGCTGCTGTTGAGTCTGTGCTGCTCTCTGGCTGCCCAGCTGGCCTGCTCACCTACTCGTTCACCCTGTCTCCTCCCGCTCAGCTGAGACATGAAACTGTTTGAAATGGCTTTATGTCACAGAAGACTTTAATCCTTTAAATTCTTGTATAACTTTGAATAAATGGTTAATGTTCACTTAAAAGACAGATTTTGGAGATTGTATTCATATCTATTTGCATTTGATTTCTAGGTCAATGGATGTGATTATTTTTGTTAAATGTTGTCTTGTGCCCTTAACTACGAGCTGAATTGTATTAAACACTACAAAGTCACTTGAGTATTTTAAATCAGTTTGTGTATTTAGGTTTCCCAGCACCTGTGGTTACCTAATGTTTAATATTATAGAACTGTCCTCAAAAAGTTTGTCAATTTTCAAGGCTATAAAGAAAAGCAGAAGGAATCTTTTAATTCTGTATTTATCATTTATTTTCTGTATATATAGTTTAATAACCTGCTTGGGTATAATTTGCCAAGCTTCAATTCTTTAATGCATTTGCATAAGTTCTATACTGTTTAGAGCTTAAAGCTACAGAAGCATTGTTAGAAATTGCTTGGACACTGAATTTTAAACTTTTTGACATTGTTAACAAGCATGTTCATTTTTTCTTGTCACCAGTCCAAGAAAAATATGCTTAATGTACATTACTAAAGGCTTTGTATGTGTTATTAACCTGTTTTAATGCCAAAAGTTTGCTATTTGTCCACAATTTCTTTAAGGCCTCTTCAGAAAAGGATTTGTTTGCCTTAATGATACTGTTGGGAAAAACACAGTATAATGAGCGAAAAGGGCGGAAGCAAGAAATTCCTACATCTTAGCGACTCCAAGAAGACTGAGTATCCACATTTAGATGGCACATTATGAGGACTTTAATCTTTCCTTAAACACAATAATGTTTTCTTTTTCTTTTTTCACATGATTTCTAAGTATATTTTTCATGCAGGACAGTTTTTCAACCTTGATGTACAGTGACTGTGTAAAATTTTTCTTTCAGTGGCAACCTCTATAATCTTTAAAATGTGGTAAGCATCTTGTATGTTTTGAAGGGGGTATGACAATAAATCTACCAGATGGAAAATCCTGTTAAAAAGTAGAAAAGCTTTAGTAATTTTACTCAGTGTGGTGGTTTTATCCTTTTTTTCTTTTTCCTCCCTGGTCTATAATGAAATTGTTAAAGCAGTGCAAAATAAAATCCTATGTATAAAAGTGCTCTTTTTTTATTATGGCCATTTCTTTTCTTAGTGTATTTTTTAGTCTGTTTATAGCTTTTACTTGTATGAAAGCATGTTTTTTAAAGGGGTCAGAATGTTTAACAGTTAACCCTTTTAAAACATTTTGCTAACGTGTGATAAAACTTTTTTACTATATTGCAGTTCTTTTCGCTGTTGGTAATGTAGGCAAGTATTTTATACTCCTCAAATAGCTTAGAAACGTAGGCCTGTGAGAAAGCATAAAGAAAACCCAAATATGAAACTAACAGTAGAACCTGTGCGAATTGACCCCCCAAGATACTGTAACAAACTAATCAACATATGGAGGTGGTCAACGTAAGGAACTAGGCCTACTGTCCTGGTACGGACATGTGGTGCGTGTCCAGTCTGAAAATCGTCGGGTCAACTTGAGGTGGTCAGGGTAGGGAAGGGGTCAGCTATGGAGGTTCTACCGTATTTTCGATTCACTCACTGACTTCAGCTATCTATAGGTCTTCCTGGAAGACTCATCAATACTCTGTCAGAGTTTTGACTTTACTCTTGTGGGAAGTCACCAAATGCTGTCATAGTTTTGTTTTAACTAGCTCCTTGGAGGCAGAGGTGAAAGGAAAATCTATTTTCGTGATTATTTGTAATATAAACTGTTTTCCTTCAGGTGGTTGTATCAGATTCCCTGGTTTTGCTAATCACCCTCTTTACTGATGAATGGAAAAAGATTAAACAACTAGGTCAGGTTCTGGTCTATGATAGAGAAAGAGCCTTTGGAAATTGTTAGTTTTAAACTTCTGTTAACTTTCCCAGGAGTTTAATTAGTTTTATTTCCATGCTGTCTCCCTACTTGTTTGATAAATTAAATATAAGAAGGGAAATGAATGGTTAAAAATAAAGCAGGCCAGCACATGCCTTTTAATACCCTAAGAAAAGAGGGAGCCCTCAAATACAGCTCGTACCCCGGCAACCTCCATGTGCCTCAGTGTGGAGCAGCAGGGGCAGCTGTGGACTTCTGTCTAGTTGGTTGCCACATCTTTGCAAACCTCCTCTGCCAGTAAGGGATATATGTTACGGATCCGTGATGTGAATTGACAAAGCAGTGTTACTGTCTGTGATTTCCACTCTTCGCTTTTTTTATTATCCCTGTCACAAATAATGTAATATTGGAACCTGCAATTGAATCTCTACTAATGTAATTGAATTTTTAATTGATCTTTGATCAATTTTTATAGCATCTATGGACATGTTTTAATAGCTAGAAAATCAATCACTGAAAAAAAATAAATTCAATTTGCCATGTGTCAACATGTTAACATTCCAAAATTGTGATCTTCATAAATACATTGTTACTGTTTGTCTTGCAAATTTAAGAGGATTGAATGAAGAGCCAACTTTTTAAAGAGTAGTTTATAATTATACAATTTAAACAATATATGGGAGCTGAACTCAATCTTCTTACACATTTTGTTTTTCAGGGTAGTTTAAAAAGCCTGTTAACAGGAAAATTGTCCCTGTTCATCTGCTGATCATCAAAAGGATAGGAATCTAAATGATACCCAAATGTATCTAATCACTCAGAAAAAATGACTTATGTCTGCCTTTGGAACACATTAAATATGTTCTGTCATAGGTAGCGAAATCCTATCTCAGGTCATTGCTGAGGTTGACAGCATGGAGTTCAACTCCACCAGCTTAAAAAAAAATACAGAAAGGTTTCATAATAAGGACTGACTATACAAATAGTCCAACACATTCACCTGTGGTGTTCAAATTAAAATAGCACCCAGCCCCATGGTAGATCATCTCATATTCCGTTGGTTTATACTAGGTAATATTATTTTCTTGGCTGAAGTCATGATAAAAAACCTTACAAGTTCTGGTGTATAGATTAGCATTAATTAGTGTTACAAAGTCATGAGGCCAGTTCTTAACTATCAAAGGACAAAGGGCCAAAAACCTGATGGAAAAATGGGGAAAGGGTGAGCAATTCACAAAAGAGGTATAAAACATCCCTAAAATGTATTTTTAAAATTAAAATGTGTGAGATGATGGATAAGTTAATTTGCTTCACTATACTAACCTTACTGTTTTTATCTCATAACATGTTATATTACATAAATATACACAATAAAATTTTATTTTTTAAAATTCAAACAATTAGAGAAATGCAAATTAAAACTGAGATGTGATTTCTCACCTATGAAACTGGAAGACCTGTAGGGGTTCAACACCATATTCTGTTAATGAGGCACCCTTGTGCATTGTTGAAAGTACAAACTGGAATTACCTTTCTGGAAGGGAACTTGGCAGTACCTAATAAAATTACATAGTCACTGTTGGCCCGGCAATCCCACTTCAGGAACATGCTCCAGTGATAGTCTCCAGCAGTGCCCATGCTCATATGCACAAGGTTAGTCTTTGCGACCTTGATTGTAATTGCAAAGTATTGGAAATTACCTAAATGTACATAGGACAGTGATTCAGTAAACAATGTAAATCCACACAATAGAGTCCTACGTGGCTGTGAAGAAGCGTGGGCCATGATCTGTAGGAAATGATCTTATATTTTCCAGAATATCTAGTTAAGTGAGAAAAGCAAAGTGCAAGAATGTCGACAGTTTATACCCTATTTCATAGGATAAAGAAGGCAGTGTAAGAAAATAGATATCTATCTGCTCATCTGTTCCAAAGGAACACAGGAAGAATAAACCTGAAACTAGGCAGATTAAGTGGGGTTCAGGTCGAAAGAGGACTGGGAATAGGGCAGGTGGGATGTAGGGAGGTTATACTTTTCTCAATATACTACCTGTATTACAAACGAGTAACATTACCACACTGCGGGGGTCAGGAAGAAATCAACATATATAACTTTGGAAGATACGTATACCATAAGGTTAAAGACAAAAAGAACCATACACAAATACTGTAACTAGTTAAGGAGTCTGAGTTAGCAATTCTGGAACTGCCTTTGCTTATGCAGGATGTGGAAAGTGAGCAAAGGTTTTATTACCAAGAAAGGTGTTGCAAGTAAACTGAGGCTAGAATGGATCCTGTGATGGGAGATTGGAATTTGTACACCGTCGATGCATAAATTTTATGTGTACACTTGCAGTGTGAGTGCACACACGTGTGCTTTCCAGCATTGTTCACTGAGAGGTCCCAGCACCAGTGAGCACACCGGCTGCCCAGATACTGGTTTCTAAATATCCATATCATTCTCTAATAAGGGGAACTAGGACACCTTGGCAAAATAGTTGATGCCAGGGCTGGGGCAGAGAAATTAGGAAATGAGCCTGGAGCATCCTGTGATGCCAAGGAAAAGTAAGGAAGTATTCGCAGCGGGGGGGGGGGGGGGGGGAGCGTGTCAAAGGAAACTGGGACAATTAAAAAAAAATATGAAATTAATGGATTTTAAACCATGTAAAAAAATAAAAACCCATTATTTTTTGCCATAAATGTTT
>CAUYPK010069065.1:0-24520 GCA_963574355.1 Loris lydekkerianus
TATTTAATCTTTGACAAGCCAATTAAAAACATTCAGTGGGGAAATGATTCCCTATTTAACAAATGGTGCTGGGTGAACTGGCTGGCAACCTGCAGAAGACTGAAACTGGACCCACACCTTTCACCATTAACTAAGATAGACTCTCACTGGATTAAAGATTTAAACCTAAGAACATGAAACTATAAAAATACTAGAAGAGAGTTAAGGAAAACCCTTGAAGTAATCAGCTTGGGTGAGTATTTTATGAGGAGGGCGCCCGAGGCAATTGAAGCAGCTTCAAAAATACACTACTGGGACCTGATCAAACTAAAAAGCTTCTGCACAGCCAAGAATACAGGTAAGTAAAGCAAGCAAACAGCTCTCAGAATGGGAGAAGATATTTGCAGGATATGTCTCCAACAAAGATTTAATAACCTAAATCCACAGAGAACTCAAACGTATAAGCAAGAAAAGAACAAGTCATCCCATCACAGGCTGAGCAAGGAATTTGAAGAGAAATTTCTCTGAAGAAGACAGGTTTATGGCCTACAGACATATGAAAAAATGCTCATCATCTTTAATCAACAGAGAAATGCAAATCAAAACTACTTTGAGATATCATCTAACTCCAATAAGACTAGCCTATATCACAAAATCCCAAGACCAGAGATGTTGGTGTGGATGTGGAGAAAAGGGAACACTTCTACACTGCTGGTGGGAATGCAAATTAATACATTCCTTTTGGAAAGATGTATGGAGAACAATTAGAGATCTAAAAATAGATCTGCCATTCAATCCTATAATTCCTCTACTGGGCATATACCCAGAAGACCAATAATCACATCGCAACAAAGATATTTGTACCAGAATGTTTTTTGCAGCCCTATTCATAACTGTTAAGTCATTGAAAAAGCCCAAGTTCCCATCGATCCACAAATGGATTAATAAATTGTGGTATATTTACACAATGGAATATTATGCAGCTTTAAAGAAAGATGGAGACTTTACCTCTTTCATGTTTATATGGATGGAGTTGGAACGTATTATTCTTAGTAAAGTATCCCAAGAATGTAAGAAAAAGTATCCCATATACTCATCCCTACTATGAAACTAATTTATGGCTTTCATATGAAAGCTATAACCTAGTTATAACCTAAGAATAGGGGGAAGGGGGAAAGGGAGGTGAGAGAGGGAGATGGGGGCAGAGGGAGGGGGGTTGGTGGGATTACACCTGCAGTGCATCTTACATCTTATATGTGAAACTTAGTAAATGTGGAATGTAAATTTCTTAGCACAATAACTAAGAACATGCCAGGAAGGCTATGTTAACCAGTGTGATGAAAATGTGTCAAACGGTCTATGAAACTAGCGTATGGTGCCCCATGATCGCATTAATGTACACAGCTATGATTTAATAAAAAAAAAAATAATAATAAAGTTAAGTTATAATGTTATTTTGAGTATGTTTGAAAAATATGCTCACATAATTGAAATTTTATACTAAATATCAAAAATACGAAGCATTCAGCTATTAAAAATGAAGCCATATTGACATGTGGTATATTTTTCCAACCATACCGTAACAATTGTGCAAAACTTTATTCACTTCTCTTATCATTTTCTCAAATGCTTCTGGGTTTATATGAAAGTACCATCCATAGAAATGCTATATCTATTTCAAGAGAAATCACAGGACTAAGAAGCTAAAGGGATCTGACACACCTAGTAGCCTTTCCTCCAAGTCACAAAGGAGGAAAATTACACATAAAAATGTAATATTTTCTTAATATAATTGTGACAATTAAAATCAAAACCAAAACTAGGACCCAAGTGTGTCTTTCATCTCAGTGTTCTTGCAATAACAACACTTACAATTACTAACAGTTACAATAAATTTACAGTGTTGAAAACTCATCTGTGAGAAAAGTCATATCTGAAGAATTCATAATTGTTTACCTTTGTTACTCTTATAGAGGCATATTATTTTAAGATATGTGTATTTATAAATGTCTTATATATAATTTTTATATTAGTGAAACTATTACCTACTATACATATTTGAATAAAGTTATTATTGGTACACAAAATTAGTGTTATTATAAGCTATATTTTGTTTTCCTACAATTAATAATTGATTTGCTCCAAAAATGTCTTTGATATTGGTGATCTTCCTCATTAATTCAGAGAAACATTTCTGAAATTGAATTCTCTCTAATAATAAATAAACATCAAGCAGTGAATAATTGGTTAATATATAACAATATGAGGGGCTCATCCAGTCATTTACCCATTCTTTCAATTAACAGAATCTTTTAGGTGCCAAATTACCTGTCACTATTGCTAGATCAAATAATGACAATAAAAAGCAACCCTGATAAAGAGTTACAGTAGGAGAGTTAAGTATTAATCAAGTCACCAGTGAAATACTTATTTTTAAACTATGACAAATTCAATGAAGTGAAGTACAATGTGCTAAATGACACTATGTACAGAGAGATCTGACCTGGGCTTGAGGCTTAGAACTAAGTTTATCCTGAGAGAGTACTGCCTAAATTACGTATGAAGGATGGGGGTAGAAGACACATTTGTAACAGGACTTGGAGAGGGGCAGGTCATAAGTTAGAGAGGTGAGATACTGAGTTTTAAATAGATAAATAGGGTTAGAAATGGCACTGTTCTACAATGAGCAGAAGCATGGTTCAATTTGACCTGAGCACGGTAAACCCACCCTCACTATGAGGAGCCAACACGGGCCCATGGACCCTGAAGCCAACAGACACAATAAGGACTCACAGTCCTCCTATGTCCTAAAGGGTTTTTGTTTTGTTTTGTTTTGTTTGTTTTGTTTTGTTTTCAATTGAAAATGAAATGACAGGATTTCTCTTGTTACAGGTCACTTCAAAATGCAGTGATGGACAAGCAGATGCAAAGATGTTAATTGTTAAGTTATTCTAACAGTATACAAGAGAAATGTTGGCCATTTCCTCAGACTGTCAGAGAAGATGATGTGAAGGAGATTGAATCAGTAGATATTTAGAAAGAAAATACCATGAGCTTAATAAAAATAATTTTGTGATGGATTAGCCACTGAAAGTGAATCAAAATAGAGGATTTAGGGATTACACCTAAATTCTGATCTACTAAATATAATGAATTATGTCCCTTTCATTGAGATAAGAAAAACCAGAGAACAGCTCCATTCATGGGGGAAAGTACATATCGTGAGTGTGACTTGGGGAGTTAAAAGATGGGGAAAAAGAGTATTTTCTTTCTCTCCCTATTGACTAAAAGGTAGCCTTTATTATTTGCATTTTACCTTTGAAGGTACAAAGGTTTAAGAATCATAAACTATTGTTTAAAGTTCTTTCTGTACTAGGAAGTAGTAAGAAATTCAGTACATCACTTAGTCTCTTTGACTTTCATTTGTCTAACCAGCAAAATGGGGAAAATAATCATGGTACATACATATCGATATTTTTATTTATTTTAATTAATTAATTTACTTTTTTTATTAAATCATAGCTGTGTACATTGATATGATCATGGGGCATCATACACTAGCTTCATATACCATTTGACACATTTTCATCACACTGATCAACACAGCCTTCCTGGCATTATCCCAGTTATTGTGCCAAGACATCTACATTCCACATCTACCAAGTTTCACATATACCCTTATAAGATGCACCGCAGGTGTAATCCCACCAATCCCCCTCTCTCCACCCACCTCCCCCCTCCCTCTCCTCCCTTTCTCCCTTCCCCTTATTCTTAGGTTGTAACTGGGTCGTAGCTTTCATGTGAAAGCCCTAAATTAGTTTCATAGTAGGGCTGAGTACATTGCCCATCGATCCACGAATGGATTAATAAATTGTGGTATATGTACACCATGGAATATTATGCAGCCTTAAAGAAAGAAGGAGACTTTACCTCTTTCATGTTTACATGGATGGAGCTGGAACATATTATTCTTAGTAAAGTATCTCAAGAATGGAAGAAAAAGTATCCAATGTACTTAGTCCTACTATGAAACTAATTTAGGGCTTTCACATGAAAGCTATAACCCAGTTACAACCTAAGAATAGGGTGAAGGAGGAAAGGGAGGGGAGGGAGAGGGGAGGTGGGCAGAGGGAGGGTGATTGGTGGGATTACACCTGCGGTGCATCTTACAAGGGTATATGTGAAACTTGGTAGATGTGGAATGAACATGTCCTGGCACAATAACTGGGAGAATGCCAGGAAGGCTGTGTTGACCAGTGTGATGAAAATGTGTCAAACGGTCTATGAAGCTAGTGTATGATGCCCCGTGATCATATCAATGTACACAACTATGATTTAATAAAAAAAAATAATAAATAAATTTAAAAAAAAAAGAAAATGCTGCAAAGACTATGTTAACCAGTTTGATGAAAATATTTCAAATTGTATATAAAACCAGCATATTGCACCCCACGATTGCATTAATGTACACAGCTATGATTTAATATAAATAAATAAATAAAATAGAAAAAAATAAATAAAATTTCTTATAAAAAACCTAATCATACAATTGCAAATCAAATAAGAACAACAATAGAACTAGTGGCAGGTTGTCCTCTTACCTTTGTTCTCAATCTAAACAAAAAAATATATTCAAGTGAGCAAGTAAAGACCCCTCCACTTTACTAGCATAAACAAGTGGACTACTCCACATGGGAAATCATCATAGCAATTCAATATTAACTTTCTCTAGGAATTTTATGCAGGTCTTCAGCCTAAAATGAAATGCCAAATGCAGAAAAACGATATGTCAAATAATCACCTTTAGGAAAGGTGATTAAACAAAGGATCTACTTGTCTCTTAAGTAAATGGTGATTTGGACCAGCTCAGCAGTTAGCATTACACTGTAAAAACAAGCATAATGTATGATTTAAATTATTTTAGAAGAATTCCAAAGTCATGAGGAAAAGAAATAAGGAAACAAGAAAAGCTTCTATAAGCCAGTGTCTTCAAACGTACTACAGTGATCCCCATGTCTTTATTCCTGGAACAATGAGACAACCAACATTTCCAGAATAAAAAAGCTAAAGACATCCTTAATTAAGAAGTAAGCGCTCACCTCTGTAAATCCAGAAAATGTGGTTCTTCTTTGTGGAGCTCTGGAGATCTCAGCTCCAAGTGGAACCCAGTCCCTTTCTATAAATCTTCACCAGGAGCCATAAAGCCCCCTGCGTACACACGTGATGGGGCTGGCTACTGAGTAGTGAACTAGCAAGCAAATGGTCTGAACTGCCTGATGAAAAATGTTACGCTAAATACACACGTCATCAGGACCTGAGTAACCAGACAAAGCTGCAGTGAAAAGCTTAAGGCTGCGGGTAATTTGGTTGGCAAGAATTAGCCAAAATGGTCTAAAATGATACTTTGTTCTAAAAGCTGATTTAGTTGAAAATGAATATTCCTTTGTTAGTGCTTTACTGCTAAATTCGATGTGCTGGTGCCTTCATAGCTCTCTGTTCCCACCATCCTGCCCAAAATAAATCACACTGATTTCGTGAGAAGTTAGGAAAAACACATTTACAACAATTGAAGATTCTTTGAAACAACCTGATTACCTTTCATTTCTTGGCATAAACACTAAAATGCAGTCTGGCAACCTTGACTTTTTAAAAACACCAAAAAGTGCTCACAATCCAGGCCTTAATTTTGTTATAATGTATTTCAAAAACAATAACATATTCGTGGGAGAAAATAAAACACAGGCAAGCAAAAATGGAACATAACAGACATAAAAACCCACCTGCGGGAAAAAAATAAGCAAAGTCACAGAAACATGATGAAACCATATGATGTTTATCCATACAGATCCTTATTTATTTATATATATTCACGTATTTCTTAACTATAGTTTATGTACATAATACAGGAAGTATACATTTAAATTATTTCAACTTTACAATATGATAAATAGAATAAATAAGGGTTAAAAGTTACTAAATACAATAGTGAAAACGTAGAAAAGTGAGAAATGGACATGTCAAGTTTGTAAAAGTACAAAAAATTTAGAGTTAAATGTTAAAATTTTAAAGGCAATTTTTTTTAAAGTTTTAAAAAGTACATGAGAACTTAACAAAATTGATAGCATGGAAAATATTTATTGATAGCCTTGCTTTTAACCAAACTGTCATTTAAAACAAGTTCTGCATTGGCTTGCCCAAAGTCCAGATGTTTTTGACAATACATGTGCCACCAACAGTTTGACAGATATTTATATTCACATGCATTTTCACACAGGATCATTACATAAAATAATCGTTAAATGAAAACCCCAGCATACCAGTTTCCAGTGGCCACTGTAACAAATTACCATAAACTTGATTGCTTAAAACAACAGAATTTTGTTCTCTCACTGTTCAGGAGGCCAGATGTCTGAAATCAAAGTCTTGGTCGGGTCGTAATTCTCCCAGAAGGTCTACAGAAAACTCCACTACTTGCCTCTTTCAATTTCTGGTCGCTGCCCACATTCCTAGACTCCTGGATGCATCACTCCAATTTCAGCCACCAAGGTCTCCCTCCCTCCTTTTTGCGTGAACTCCTCTTTGTCTCTCTAAGGACACTAGTGATGATATTTGGGATCCACGGGGATAATCCAGGATAATCTCCCCTTCATGAGACACTTCAACACAATTTCAAAGACCCTCCCCCCCCCAAGTAAGGTAACATTTACAGACACCAGGAATTATAAGCAAATGTCTTTGTGGGGGGGCAATTTTCAACCCAACATCATCTACTCTCTGGCCCCCAAAGATTCACATTCATCCTACATGAATCCCAAATCTCATATCCTAAACCAGGTATGGCTATTATCCATTCTTGGGCAAAATCCCTTTCTACCTATGAACCTCTAAACTAGAGGTTGTCTAAGTCACCTACTTCCAAAATACAATGTTGATGCAGGCAGAGCATTGCAGTCATAAACACCCCCTATTTGAAAGGAAAAAAAATGGAAGGAAGAAAAAAAAATCACTGGTCTCAAGCAATATTGAAATCCAACAGGACAAAATCCACCAAGTTTCAAGCTCTGGGAATCGTCCTCTGGGATGGAAGCTCTGTCTTCTGGTCCACGGGCTCTGACCTCTGTGCCCATGACTTCAGCTTTGGAATCATTTTTTTTTTTTTTTCTTAAAAGATAGTACATATTTTCAGCCAAGCAGTTCCACTGGCTTGATTCCTGCCTATAGAATTTGGGGAGTCTAACAGCCTTCCTTCATTCCGTCCTGTTTGCAAGCCTTTCAGTCCAAACTGGTAGTGTTTCTGCTGATATAATATTCAAAAATCTTGTTGGTCTTCTGTGTATATCATAAGCATTTTTACTAACAGACAATAGGCTCCTTCACAATTTTTTTCTGTACAATCTAATCTTTATTTATAGCTTCCACTGGCATGGCTGAATGGATTCATAAGTCATCCACCTAATCTCTTTAGCACTAACAAAAGTGTGTCCAGCCATATCCCTAGGCCTATTCCCAGAATGCTTTTTCGAACAGTGAAACTGCTAATTTTTACATCTTCTGCAATCTGGAGAAACTGAATATTTCCCATATCATGAAGTTCTGGTTCCTGTTTGTTTAACAGTTCTTTCCTCGCCTTATTTTTTCTCCTCACACTTTATTATGATCAGCAAGAATAAATCATGTCATATTTTCAGCACTTTGCTTGAAAATATCCTCAACTTAATATTCAAGCTCCTCTCTGAAAATTTCTGCTTTTCACACAGTTGCTGAACACAATTTAGCTAAATTTTCTATATTATGACAATGATCTGTATGACAATGATCAACATTCGTCCAGCTTCCTATAACATACTCCTTATTTCCTCCTCAGCCTTTACAGCAATGCCTTTAAGGTTCATTTATCTACCAATAGTTTATTTATAATGATTTACATATTCTCTGAGATGAAAAAGACTTTCTTTACCATCACTACCAGAATTTCTACCAATTGTCTATTCAAGGCAATATAGACAATTTCCATCATGTGCCTCAAACTTCTTCATCTCTATACATTACCCAATTCCCAGTCCACTTCCACACTTTCAGGTATTTAGGTATTTACTTCCTGGAACCAAAACCTGTATCAGTTAGTACCCCAGCAGAAAAACAAAAACAGTTCATAGGTCTGAATGTGTGTATACACACACACACACACACACACACACACACCCCACAGAGATTTACTGCAAGAAATTGTCTTACACAAGTGCAGAGCTCAGCTAGGCAAGTACCAAATCCATAGGGCAGCCATTAGAAATGATAAGCTGGAAACTCTCAGGCAGGAGCTGACACTGCAGTCTGTGGACAAAATTTCTTCTTTCTCTAGAAAACTTCAGTTGTTCTTTGAACTTGCAAATGAACTGATTGAATAAGGCCCACTAAATAATTCAGGGTAACCTTCCTATCACAAGACTCTTAATCATATCTACAAAGACCTGTTATCCAAATGAAATAACATTTATAGGTTTCAGAAATTAGTATTTGATATTTTTGAGGAGGAGGTATTTAATTGACTACAACTAGTATTCAGGGAAATTCATCTAAAACTTTCTTAAATGTGACCCACCATCTCTTATTAACCCAAATTTTTATAAGTCTATTCTTTAATTATCCAAAAACATAGGCCTCCTCTTTAAATGCCTTTGTTATTATTTAGTTATGTTCCATCTGAATATATTTTAGGATCACCTCCCCTACCCAGAACTGATTCTTCTTGTTTTATTCCCTGCTTATTGGTTGGGGTTCCGCTGCTTCCATTCACGCAGTAAGACTCTGGGAGTCATCTCTTCTCATTTTACACACAACCAGTTGATCCTCAAGTTCTCTTATCGCCTCGCCTCGTTAGTCCATTACACATCAGTTCCACTCCCCCCTCCAACTCTGAAAGTTCTCGCATTAGTTGGTCCTAGAGGTGACAGAGAAGGCTCTGTCCACCGTGATCCGTCTCTTACCCATTCTCTGTTGTCAGAGTGCCCTTCCTAAAACTTTCTAAATCTGATCAACTCGCTTCCATAAAAGCTTTGAAAAGTTTCCATTACTCTCAGATTAAGTCCAAGCAGGTCTTCTTTATCTGGCCTCTCCCTACCCCCACTACCTCATCTACTGTGTCTGTCCCTTCACCACCATGCACCCCAGGCACCCTAAACTAGTGTCTGCTCTTCCCAGAGACTCATGCTTTCTTCTTTGTTTTGGCTACATGCTCCTGTCTTACCAGTCCATACAACTAGGCAACTCATATTCATCTGCTAGAATTTGACCAAAAGAGTGCTTTGTTGAATAATGCATCCCTATACACTTGAAACAGGTGCACTGTATAGTATTTGATTTATATCTCAGTGATGCTAAGGTTTGTCTCTTATAAAGAAGGCATTACATCCCTTTTATCAATACCCCCCAAATAATCTTGAGTTATGCATGTCTTCTCTAATTTTCCACCCTCCTTCCCCATCCCATCCCCAGCTGACTCCCATAACTCTCCTACTGTGTTGTCCTCCGTCGGTTCATCTGCCTCTCTGAGGACTAGGCCATGACTGATTAATCTTTACATTGTCCTCAACTAGTTTAATGTCGGATACGTCAGTAAATGATAAATGCTGGTGGAAGAAATAACTGAAACAATAAGATACTTCAACATAGGGATACACAGTTTGAAACAAATTATAATAAAACCAGTCAGTGTCAGAAATGAGTTTGCAGTCACCTGGGTTGAAGTTAACTGGGTATAACTTCCTCTCAAAAAAGTAAATTATTTTTAGGATTTTATGTTTGATGAATGCTAACCTTTAAAATTCAAAATATTGACAAGTAAATATATTTATACTTATATTGTTTAACTATAATCACTTCTCAATGAAATACAGCCTTTTCCTTCAATTCAAAATCTAGGAGTTAATGGTCATATGTATCAATCTGTTTGCAGGGATGAATCACCATTAGGCTGCCATAATCTGCATTTAATTAATTTTAAAGTATTTTTCTGGAATACTTTAAATTTTAAAAAATTCCAAAATGCTTTTGAAAAGACGGAAAGCTTCTGTCTTTCCAACCTAAGTTTCATTTTCTTGGGTACTACACTGTGGAAAGAAGTGAACATGACCTTTTTAGTGAAGCCAAATCATTCATTATAAACACTTAAAACCAGTAGTCACACACCATGGAACAATCTTCGTTTCTTATGTCAAAAAATATATAAAGTTTAAGGATTTTATACTGTTTTGAAAGCTTTTCCACAAAAAACAAGAATCAGTCTTCATAGCATAAATATCTCTAACAACCAACTTTTCATTAATTGTCAAAATAACAGAATAGTCTTTGATGTTATGTTTACTTATTTGGAAGAAAATGCAAGCACAAAAAGAATTAAATACAGACAACATCAGCACATTTTAGATGCTCAGCCTATTCATTGCTTTGCTCTCATAGGGCATTTCCTGACATAGGAAACCTGGCTTCCTCTTCACCATTCATCAGGAAAGAGGGGGGAACAGGAGAAAAAGGGTAAGAGAGGTTTTCTTGTCTTTCCCAATCTGTTGGACTAGAGCAGTAACTCTCAGTTTTCTGTCTTCTGTGTTTAGGAGTAAAGATTGCATCTCAATAACTTCCACCACCCCATCTCCACTATTCCCTGCCTGTCTGCTTATCTTTCTGAACTTTGCAATTTCATTTTTGTTTCTTTATCCATTTACCATCTATCTCACCCACTAGGGTACAGGCCTCCATGGATGAAGCAGTCCCTGTGTTTCTCACACCCCCGAACCACACATTAAAGGGTTGACCCAGTGAATTTGTTGAAGAAGGAAGAAAAGAATGAAAAGGTTACAGTTTGAAGGCCGTGGTCCCTGGAATGGAAATTGATCTTATTGCAAAGGCTTTAGACAGAAATGAGCCTTGAATCAAGTGGGACTGAGTAGGGTAGGAGCAAACCTGCTTCTGGGTAAGAGTCAGAAGCGGTCAGTCTTGGGGGAGGAAAACACGCCCTAAGCATTCCTCCTTCCCTATTTAACACTCCTTTCTCAGTTTTAGCTTTATTATAACAAGATTTCCATAGTATTATTTTCAAAGTAAATATATGCTTCTCACATTACATTATGGTCTACACACACCTGCTGCTCAAGCTGCCCTTTGTAACATTGCTTCCATGGGAAAATGAGTTCGAGTCCAAATAACTGACACACAGACACTCAGAACAAACACAGTCACGTCGTAAACTACAACCTGCCTCTCACGTCCATTGTCTCTTATTCCCTCCTCCCCTTTTTCCTGCTCCCTTCTCTCTCACTGCTCTTTCTCTCACATACACATGTATTTTATATACTCTCTGAAATGATAACTTAAACAAAGAATCACACCCAGCCTCATATCCAGTTCCTAAGTCCTATAATTCTTCCCTAATAATAAAAAGTATGGCCCAGATATGTTGAACTCATACTATCCCTACTGAACTCACTCAGACCTTATTAGCACCCTAATCAAGGGCTCCTAACTCACATTTGTTCTTCCAAACTAAGGTGCTAATTAACATCCCGATTCTAGCCCAGTGATTTTCAACCCGTGTGTTGCGGCACACTAGTGGGCTATGAAAGGGACCTTAGGTGTGCTGCCAAAACTTTTAAAGATCATTAATTAAATTATTTCTGAAAGAAGTTCAAAACACAGTATTTTTTTACTCATTTTTCTCAACATAATTTAAGTGTGTCACCGAAGTTTATAGGTTCAAGTGGTTGGGGAGATAAAAAAGGTTGACAAACACTGGTCTAGTCCCTTTTCTTGTCTATCCATTCTGCACACAGCAGAAGCTCATAAACTGCCTCTAAAACATTTCATTATGTTATTCTTTTTGCCTTGAAAAATTTTAATGGCAAATGAATAAAGTTAATTTCCAAACTTGCAGTGAAGTGTCTCTACATCAGGGATCTAACCACCCACCTCCTTAACTTTACCTCCTATCACTCACCAGGGACCCTTTGCTGCAACTTCACTAAAATTATTCACTAGGCACATCTTTACCCATCTCACCTGTATGTCTTCACTCAAATTAGTTCTCTTGTTTTTTTCTTGCATTTTCATTCATCTTTTCACAACCAAATCTGGCCCCAGATTTAGGTAAAATTGGTAAAATTTGGTAAAATTTTCCTAGCCACCCCACGCTGCAGGATTGTCTTCCTATATTCCTTTGGCATTTAGGATAACCCCATGGATTTATGCAATATTCTTCATTCCTTACCAAATGTCCTATGTAAATCTTGCAACAACCGTATAAAGCAGGCATTGTAAATATCTACATTATCTAAATCAGCGGCTCTCAACCTGTGGGTTGCAACCCCTTTGTAACAATGAAAATACATCCTGTATATCAGATATTTACATTATGATTCATAACAGTAGCAAAATTACATTTATGAAGTAGCAACGAAAATAATTTTATGGTTGGGGGTCACCACAACATGAGGAACTGTCTTAAAGGGTCACAGCATTAGGAAGGTTGAGAACCACTGATCTAGATGAAAATAAAGATATCCAGAGATGTGAGGTGACTTATCTAAGCTCACATATTCAAGCTCTTCCTTCAGATTCTACATCAGATTTATATTTGGCACATACTATCAAGTCTTATGTTGGGCATGAGGTAATCGTTTTCATCATTTTTTTCTGTCTTCCATATTAGATTACAAGCACATTGAAGGCAACATTCCCCAGGGCATTGTAACACAAGAAGAAACTTCCAGAAAAATTTGATAAATTCTAAGAGTAGTTCAATCCCTCCACCCCATTTAAGAAGCCCCAGTGATACATTTCTCTCTCTTAGGTCCAATATTTAGGTTCTGGACTCACAACTGATAATATGACAATATATCTGAACTGTTATTTCATTTCTTGACCTAGCTCCCTTCTAAGTGAATTACAAATTTCCTGATTATATCTACCTTTGATTAACAAAATGAGATCTACTCATGTTGGCCATGAGTTGTATGAGTAAGAGGTGAGGACAAATTATATTTTTAAAACTCATCTGAAGTGAAGAATCATCAGCGACAATTGCTAAAAACACCGATATCTACGATTCCAATTCAGTATTTCCATAATTATGTTTCTCTACTCCTGACTTTTACTGAACATAAGGATCCCAAACAACTTACTACAAAACAATGGCAGCAGATGACATCCACTAAAGGCTCAAACCCACGATGTTTCTGTTACCACTCATTTATTTGGGCATGAGTGCTTGTGGGTGTAACTCACAGCACATGCAAAACCCTTGCAGGCTAAAAGACGACCCAGGATTTCAGTATTTTATGGTGCCTCAGAGAGTTTCTACATCTAAGATGTGGAAGTCACACAAATAGGACATCTTCCAGGAGAATTATTTAAATAGACACAGGATCTTATGACAGGAAAAAGTCTTCATGCTTTAGAACTGAATTAAGAAGGTACTTACAGGCTCTCCCCGAGGTCCGTCCTGCCCCGGAGCACCTGGGGATCCTGCTTCTCCCTTTTAATAATTTGATAAGAAGAGAAGAAATAGAAAATTCCATTTTCATGTCTGCTTACTAAAAATAACAGTATATAACATTACATATCATATATCTCATGGCAGATAATTGAGTTAAGTTATAAAACAACTATGGTATACTTTAGTCATTCTTATGAGAATAGGGCATTCTTATCTTCAAAATAAGTGTGATCAACATTCATTCTGTATCAATCCTTTTCATGTTTATTTTGATTTTCATTTTTACTTTAATATTTATCATCCTGTTGGACCTAATTTGACCTTACCTTCCAAGAGTTACATTTTAAACTCAAAATAAAACTTTCAGTAGGAATGAAATTACTTATAGGTTATTTGTCAAAAATTATCTGGAGCTTTAATTTAGTATATAGCTGTTTAAAATAAACATCTAAAATGTATATTTGAGGTAGCTATTAAATTACCTGAACAAAATAATGGGCGACAAGGGGAAGAACGTATTGAAACACTCAAATATTTAGATTTTTTGAAACTTAACAGGCATTAAGATCCCTGAGTTTGTTTCTGCCTAGCAAAGTATTCTATCATAACAAGCAAGTTTTCTTTACTTTTCTTTTTTTTAAGCACTTTTCCTTTTTTGCAGTTTTTGGCCTGGGCCAGGTTTGAACCCACCACCTCCTCCGGTATATGGGGCTGGCGCTCTACTCCTTGAGCCACAGATGCTGCCCCAACAAGCAAGTTTTCTGCAAAGAATTAGGCCACACTTGTTTCATACTAAAAAGAACATTTTATCTTAAATGAGAGCAACAAAGTAAAACAAAAGCATTTTTCTTATAAATGTCTCGAAAACATATATGAGATGAAATAAGTTTAAGGGGGAAAGAGTCTCAGAATATAAGCACTGAAGCCTCGTCCACTGGTATCTATAGTTTCACCTTCTGATGAATTTCCAGAAATTGTAAAAAATGAAGCATAGAAAATTCTATAAAACTTGCAAACGTAATCAGCACTAAAAAATTCACCCACATCATTGTATATAAAAATCATTCTCCCATTTATATGAATTCCTGCATTTCATCAGCACATTGAAATAGCAGCTAAAGCCAAGTATTTCATCTGTTCCAGTTTTATTTACAGACACTAGAAGACAGTTGAGGATAGAAAGAACAAGGAATAATGCTTTCTTAGAAATTAACCAAAGGAGAAGGAGGGAAGGCTCTCCTGAGCCAATGGTTTTATATAGAAAAGCTTATAAAAAGGTCAGACAAAGCAAAAATGTATGTTGAGTCCAATTATTTTGAAAGCTACAGTTTTAAAATCCTAAACAACTCAAAGCAAGGGAAAAGTTAGACCCTAACTATTAGAAAATAATTCAGTATTTTTACCTGAACTCAATACTTCTATCAACAGGAGAAAACTTCCACACCTGTGGTTCTCAAACATGGTCCTCACCACATAGATGGGCTTCTTTATGTCACATGGGAACTTCAAAATGCAAAATTTCAGGCTGTGGAGTTTGGGGATGGGGCTCAGCAGTTTGTTTTCTAACAAGTCCCCAGCTGATTCTGATGTAGCCATTTGCAAACCAGGGAACTGCCATGACCACTGAACTTTGACTACCCTCAAGTATTGTAATATTTGACTTAAGCAAATCTGCATATACGATAAAGGTGGGGGGTGGAGTTGCCAAACAATAGAAATAACTAATTTGGAACTGCATGACTACCTTGGTCTATTAAAAAAATCTCTCCTTTTACTTCTGCCCATGGCCCTAATCTTATTTTATTCTAATTAGTAGGAGTTTTTGTGGGGGGTTTTTTTTTAAGTAGCCATCAGTCAAGTTTATCAATAATGAAGTTCCAAAATTATTTCAGAATTTAATTTATTTTTATTCTTCCTACTTTTGAAGACAGCTAATCAGAATAATATGGAACTTAACAAGGAAAATATCACCCACTCTTTATCACCTACAGCAGTGATTCTTAAACTTTAGCTGTACTGGAATCATCTGAAGGGTCTCTTAACTGAACCCCATCTCAGAGTTCTTTATTCAGAAGGTCTTGGGTAGATCCCCCAAATTGGGACCACACTTTGAGAACTACTGCTGTTGCCCAGATCGCAATATGGAAACTTACAGACCGTCTCTGCTCTTATGAATTCCCTGCTTCTATGACTTGCATCATTGTATAACTTAACTCTTAGTAATACATTTTAGGATGGCCATGTTGTTCAGCAGGTGACTTATTTACATAACCATTGTTTTCTGCTTTGCACATTCTTTACAGACAGGAAACATAATTTACATGCATTTTTTTTTTATCACCTACAAACTTGCAGTTATGCCAAACATAAGGTAAGACCGTACATACTATTCTTTAAAACCACTGGAACATATCAAGGAAAGTGTTACGGAATATTTATTCTTAAATGCTCTATTTCAAGTGGATAAGAGAAATAGTAAAAATATTTATAAATAAGGCTCTATCATTTGCTGTTCAGAGATTATTCAAGACAGTTATAATAAAAGGATCTCATTATATTTATCTAGGAATTTGCTTTTCATTCTTTTAATAATGGATTTTAATAATTTTCCATCAGGAGATAAAAGGATAATTTCTGCTTAGCCATTTTCCCTAAAATAATCAAATATAGTATACAATACAACGAGCCTGTTAAATTTAATACTGTAACTAATACTGAACTTGATCACTTGATCGTTTTCATAACCTAGGGAATCTAGTACAGGTCAGTTTGTTTGGCTTTTGGAAAAAAATATACAACATGGCTCCACTTCAGATTTATAATTTTGCTATATATTAACTTTCTTCCTGATATAAACTATTGAAAAAATATCATGCCCAACATTGTTCCTCAATCCAATTTCTATAGCTAAAGTCAAAAATTATTTATTCCACAAAAAACAGCTATTCAAAAAAAAAAAAGAAAACCAAAAACAGACATTAGAAACTTGCATTGAATGTGTATTTCCTTTCATGCTGTGGGCTTTGGTATTTACCCACAAAAACAAAAGGATGGAAATTAACTTAGTTTGCAGTCATACCAAGCCATGAAATCAGGTGGAAGGTATGGTTTACTGTTCATGAAAATATAATTTAATTTTTAGAAAGAGCCTTACTTTCTTAATAAGGAAATACTTTATTTTACATTGTTTATTCTTAGTTTGTAAACAAATCTCTGGCATGTCAGAGGATGTATTAAAGATGTAAGGCTAGGAATCTTTTCCTGGTTTACCAAACAGATGGGACCTCTGCAAGACATTCTGCACATAAAGTATGTCTAGAATTCTCACTCTGCCATGGAACTAACTGTACACATTTGGATAAATCCTTTATTTTCTCTGAAACTGATACTGTGTATAAAATGCCATTTATACTCTCAACTTTGGCCAAGTACAGTGGTTCACACCTGTAATCCCAGTACTTTGGGAGGCTGAGGCAGAACAATTGCTTGAGCCCAGGAATTCAAGGCTATCATGAGTTATGATCATGCCACTGCACTCTAGCCTGGGCAAGAGAGAGACAACATCTCAAAAAATACCCTCACCTTCACAGATTTTTTTTTTAGGAAAATAAGTGCCTTTGTGAAACTGTTGCACACAACTCTAGGTTCAGAAGGAGAGATCCATTGCCAATAAAGAGTTGAGGTTTTAATAATTCTTTATGCATCATGTGTTTTAGGCTGTGTGTTATTTTCAAATCACATGTTATTTTTAGATTTTAACTGTTATGTTGATTGTTGTAGTTTTGGAAAAATGCATATATTTTATAATATGGTCAATCCACACTTTAATTTCATTAGAATATCATTAAAAGCAGTAGGTTTGATAGTTTCATCATTATTTTGTATATTTCAGAAAGATTATTTGGGTTTAGAATAACTTCTTAATAAGCTGGTGGAAAGCATTTTAATTGATTATTAAATTGTGTCTATCTGAATTTAGACAAGTTATTTAATCTAGTTCTTAATTTCCTCATCTGTAAAAGCATAAATTTTCATCACATTGTAACTCATAAAGGTATGAGATTAGTGAAAAATGCATGTAAAGTGCTGCAAAAAGATCCAAGCGTATGGTACCTAATGAATTATGTCTTTTCTTTTCACTTCTCTTCATAACCCACTTAAATAACATGCTTCATTATTTCCACCACTAACTATAATTCTTTGCTTCACTGTGCATCCACTATACTGCTTCATACAAATTCCAACGTTGAGTAAACCCAACTAAAAGCTACCTTAGACCTATGCTTTTTTCCTAAGTATGTGGGCAAATAATGCTGTCATAATCACACAGATAAATTCTAGCTTCACATGGACTTCATTGGTGCTTCTATATTTCCTACATCTCCTCTCTGCCACATTTTTCCCATAGAAAGCTTCTGCTATATCAAAAGTCCAATAAACTGTCTTTTTCTCTCCGTTCAACAGGTGACAATTCCCACATTCTTAGAAAACAACAGAAGATATTCTACCACCAAACCAATACACTTACCTGCATTTGCACCAATCCATTCCTCTTTTTATTACACTGAAGATGTCCCTTATTCAACCTAAGGGCTCCTCGACCTTATCTGTATCCTATTCCTTCTCCTCCCTACAGACAAGATGGAGCTCTTTATCTAGATCTAACTGCTTCCAGAACATTCCTTGGATGTGACACAGGAATCTTAAATGAACAGATGATGTTTCTTACTACACTACCTCCCCAGCAGAAAACATTCAAATCTCACTGATTAAAGAAACTGCTAACTTCATGATACATAAAAGTGGAGATGCTCTAGAACTAGGAAGCCTAGTCAGCCATCCAAACTTTTACACCCCTACGTATTATTACAGGTCTAAATATACATAAGATATTTCAAACTTGAAAGAATTGACAGACAATATCCAAAAAAAACTATAAAATAAAAAATAAAAAATGAGAACCAAAACATTGCCATGAATTTTCCTCACACAAAACATGATTCCTCAACATGATGTAAAAGAAAACTGCAACAAAATACTTTAACCTAGATTAACAAACATTATGCAACCATTTGAACTTATTTTAAAAACACAGAAATTAAAAATTCAGAATCAAAATGAAAGAAGGGACAATACAAAATAAGAATTAATTAACTCAAGAAAAGAAATAAAATAGACAAAGTCATCTCACCCATGATCTTTATGGTGGTTAAATTACTAGAGCAAATAAACATAGCCAGTAAAAAAAGAAAAAAAGAAATTTTTAAATTCATTACAAGGATCAGAAAATGACAGAGGTAAAAGATAAAGAAATCTCAACATATCTGTAATTGGAATCCTTGAGCTATGAGTCAAAACAGTGTAACAAAATTTCTATTTAATACTATAATGTACCAGAATGTTCTAGAATTAAAAGAATGCCTCAATTTACCTTTCAAAGGTTTTTTGAGATAACTGGAATTCTTAGTTCTGAGACATACATATGCTATGAGACTTTAAATGTAAAGGTATGTTTAACCTTTGTCTTCCATACAAAAAGAAAAAGCCAGAAAAACACATTAAAAAATAAGAATGCAGGGAGTACTATATTCACAACACCTTCATAACAAATACATTAGAGGAGAGTTTTCATTAACACAAATGATGATTATGGAATATTGGTAAAGGGACTGATAACTAACATCGAGTATATTTAATTACAGATCTTACACAAAGGTGGAAAAAGAATGGAAAAATAGTTCATAAATATGATTTGACAAAGTAGAAATAATACAATTAAACAAGAGGAAATGGATAAAGGAAAGGGAAAAAAGAATAAATTAATAGATAACAGTATAATTTAAATTTAACGCAACGAAGAGTTGATTTCAAAGTAACACAAAGGAAGGCTAAAAGGATTCTGAAGTGCACATAGGATGGCCATAAAGTTCATTATGCAATTTTAAATTGCACTCTATTTTAAATTGTACATGAACTTTATGGACACCCTGTATAAAAATTAGCAAAGGTACCAGTATAAAGACCACTAAGACAAAAACATAAATCTTTCTAAATACCTAAAAAATTAAAAAGAAAGAAAAGACAATAGAACACATTGAGAAAGAAGCATAGTAAATATAGTATAATACACAAAGTATTAACAAAATTATGACATAAGTATTATGATAGAGATAAGAACAATCCTATGACTCAATGAATAAAAACAGTTTTTTTTTCATTTTTACAAAATAGAAAGTATATTAAGAGAAACATTTTAAGTGCTTCCAAAAGCAAAGACCAACTACATGTTTGATACAAGAGAGCTAAAATTGTTTCAGAAAGCTAAAGCTAAACAATAGAAGAATGGGCAAAGGTTCAGTAAGCAAAAATAATCAGAAAGGAAAGGTATGATCCTGATATAAGACAATGTAAAATATAAACTAAATATGATAAAAGGATACAAAAATGATATTTTATAATGCTAAAGCTACAATTCAAAGTAAAGATGCAGTAGTTATGAAAATCTAGGCAACAAATAACACAGAAACAACACTCATAAGACAGAAACAATAGAAAAAAATGGACTAATAATAGGATGCTAATATACAACTCTCTGTTAAAGACAAGCCAAACAAACAAAAGATTAAACATAGATAAGATCTAAATAAGATATTCACTAAGGTAGATCTTACGAATGTATACTGAATTTTACATTCTAAAAATATAGATTTACCTTCTCATATGCACAGGACCCATTCCTGAAAATCAAACATATAATAAGTCAAAGAAAAAAATTCAATAGTGCACAGCTCCATCTCCATGCTCCCTACACTGCTAGAATCACTCCCCACACACCAGCATGGCTCCTTCTGTGCAGTCCCCAAGCAGCAGTCTGACCCTGTGGCCCAACCCATGCAGTTCTTGCCCTGCCTCCAGGCCACAGCTCCAACTCTAAGACTCCTTCTGCACCCAGGCCCATGGCTCCACCCCTGAGGCTTCATCACAGCTTTTGGGATCATAGCTCCACCCTTCTGAGGTGTCAGTGCTTCCCCTTGGAACCAAGGTTTTTCTCCTGTGGCTCCAATGCTCCTATCAGACATGTGATTCTGCCCCCAAGATTCCAGTTTTACCCCTGGATCCCAATACTCCAGCCCCAAGTCTCCACCACTGCTTCTGGGTCTGGAGAACAACCCTGAAGTCCAATGTTCTTCTGGGGACACCTCCAACCTCAAATTACCATTACACTTTGAGCTGGTTCAAGCAAATAAGCACAGCCTGGACACCCATCACCACTGCCTAGATAGCATCACCCAGCTGCCATTGTCTCTTCTGCAATACCCCATGTTAGAGCAACCTCCCACAACACCAGCTTCAATACATTCAATAAAACTGAAATCATACCACCTCTTCTCAAACCACAGTTAAATAAAACTAGAAATCAATTCCAAAAGAAATACGCAAATCTACTCGAAGTCAAGGAAATTAAGCAAGCTGCTGTTGAACAATCTTGGGTCAGTGATGTTATGTGCGTTAAGATGGAAATCAAAAGATTCCTCCAACTGAAGGAGGAAGGGGACACAAGCTATCAAAAATCTATAGGATTAAAAAAAAATCTGTAGGATTCAGAAATCCTCTCTCAACTCATTCTATAAAGGTAACAATCACCTCGACCCCAAACAAGAAAGGATACAATAAGAAAAAGAAAACTATAGGCCAATATTCCTTATGAGTATAGATAGAAAAATTCTCAACAAAATACTAGCAAAGTGAATTCAATAGTCCATCAAAAAATAACTCACCAAAACCAAGTAGGCTTCATCCCAGGGACACAGGATGGTTCAACATAAGTAAACCAATAAATGTGATTCACCACATAAACAGAAACAAAAATAAAGGTCATATGATCATCCCAATAGATGCAGAAAAAGCATCTAACAAAATTTAACACCCTTTCATAATAAAAATCCTCAACAAACATATCTCAAAATTACAAGTTATATATGACAAACCCATAGCCAACATCACACTGAATGGGGAAAAGTTGAAAGCTTTCCCTCTAAGAACTGAAAGAAGACAAGGGTGCCCACGGTCATCACTTCTATTCAACATAGTATTAGAAGTCCAAGCCAGAGCAATCAGGAGAGAGGAAAAAATAATGAGAATCCACAATGGGAAAGAGGTCAAATATCCCTTTTTGCTGATGAAATGATCATTTCATCATTGATGGATCAGAAAACAATCTACCAAAGGACTCCTAGAATTACTAAAGAAATCCAGACCCGATGCAATCGGCATCCTCCCACCTCCAGAAGAGCTGCACCAGGACCCATGATTGGCAACCTCCCGGACCCTAGTAAGAGCTGTGCAGGGTCCCTCCTGGACCTCCGGAAGAGATGCACTGGGACCCTCCAAGACCTCCAGAAAAACTGCCCCATGACCCGCAATCGGCACACTCCAAGACCTCTGGAAGAGTTGCACTGTGACCCGTGATCAGCACCATCCCAGACCTCTGGAAGAGCTGCACCATGACCTGCAATCGGCACCCTCCTAGACCCCAGTAAGAGCTGCACTAGGACCCTCCCAGACCTCCAGAAGAGCTGCTCCATGACCCGCCATCGGCACCCTCCCAGACCTCCATAAGCTGCACCCGCCCAGACCCTGGTAAGAGCTGTGCCGGGACACACTACCCCTCCGCTGGGCCTCCCCATGCCATGACCAGGAACTCCAGGAGCCGTGCAACCCCGCGTCCTCCCTCCTGTACCCTCCCTGCCTCCACATCTTCCAGCTCATCTGGCCAGGGACTCTGGTAGCCACATGCCCTCTGGAGCCCTCCCTGCCCCTGTGTGAAGCCCTTCTCTTGGCCAGAGACTGCTGGAGCCTTGGGCTCTCTGTGCCAAAGTCACTGGGTGACAGGCACTCCCAGAACCGTGTGCACCACCCCCCACCCTGTTGTTGGAACCAGGGGTGCCACACTCCAGAGCTGCTCCTACAACCAGAACTCCCTGGCTGGGGCAGCCCCAGAAGAGCTATGCAGGGTCACTCTCTACAAAGATCCAGCAACAATAAAGTGATCCCCCCAGAGTCTGAGGACAGCCCAACTCTGAGGACAGCCAGAGAAAACAGTGAAAAACAATCATGAGAGGAAATTAAAGGACAAACTCTGGCAATATGAATAATCAGAGTAGATCAACTCCCCCAAGAAACAATGTGGCAGACACAGCAAGATCCCATGCACAAATAGCTGAGATGTCAAAAGTCAAATTCAGAACTTGATAGCAAATAAGATCAAATTAGAATTCCAAGCAGTAACCCAAAACATGTCTCAAGAATTCAAAGACAAAATGACCAAAGATTTTGACACATTGAGACAAGAAGTTGCAGCCCTCAAAGTTCTGAGAAACACAGTAGAATCCCTCAGTAACAGAATGGAGCAAGCAGAAGAAAAGATTTCTGACACTGAAAACAAAGCTTTTGAATGCTCCCAAACTCTGAGAGAGGAAGAGAAATGGAGGGCAAAAACAGACCACTCTCTCAGAGAGCTCTGGGATAATTCTAAGAAAACCAATATTTGTCTTACAGGGATCCCGGAAAGTGACGAAGTGGCTTCACAAGGCACAGAGTCTCTTCTCCATGAGAGTATGAAAGAGAACTTTCCAGACATGCCAAGAGATACTGAATTTCAGATAGCAGACAGTTTCAGAACCCCAGCACAACTCAACCTGAATAAGACATCCCCCAGACACATCATAATCAATTTCACTAAAGTTAATATGAAGGAGAAAATTCTGAAACAGCCAGACAAAAGAAAACCATTACCTACAAGGGGAAGAATATTAGAATAACTGCAGATTTCTCTGCTGAAAACTTTCAAGCTAGAAGAGGATGGTCATCGACTTTTAATCTCCTAAAACAAAATAATTTTCACCAGGATCCTGTACACAGCTAAACTGAGTTTCATTTATGATGGAGAAATTAAATACTTTAATGACATTCACATGTTGAAAAAATTTGCCACATAAACCAGCTCTCCAGGATATCCTCAGACCTATTCTCCATAAAGACCAGCATAATCCTCCACCAAAAAAGTAAACTCACCCAGGAAATTTTGAACAAATTCCAACTGCCACAGTCGCAAAAAAAAAAATAAAAATGTCCACCAGACTCTCAAAAGACTTATCAATACTCTTAATTAATGTGAATGGTTTAAATTATCCTCTAAAGAGGTTAGCTGACAGGATAAAAAAACTCAAGCCAGATATCTGCTGCATACAAGAATCTCATCTTACATTAAAAGACAGATACAGACTCAAGGTGAAGGGATGGTCATCTATACTCCAGGCAAATGGAAAGCAGAAAAAAACAGGCATTGCAATCATATTCTCAGATGCAACAGGCTTTAAACCAACCCAAATAAGGAAGGATAAGGATGGACCTTTATTTGTTAAAGGTAATACTCAATATAATGAGATTTCAATCATTAATATTTATGCACCCAACGAGAACGTACCTCTATTTATAAGAGAAACTCTAACAGACATGAGCAACTTGATTTCCTCCAGTTCCATAGTAGTTGGAGATTTTAACACCCCTTTAGCACTGCTGGATAGATCCTCCAAAAAAAAAAAAAAAGCTAAGCAAAGAAATCTTAGATTTAAACTAAACCATTCAACATCTGGACTTAACAGACATCTACAGAACACTTCCTCCAAACAAAACTGAATACACATTCTTCTCATGAGCTCACAAAACATACTCCAAAATCGACCACATCCTGGGCCACAAATCTAACCTCAGAAAATTTTAAAAAACAGAAATTATTCCTTACATCTTCTCAGATCATCTTGCAATAAAAGTTGAACTCAACAACAACAGGAATGTGCATACCCATACAAGAACACGGAAGATAAATAACCTTATGCTAAAGGGTAGATGGGTTATAGACGAGATTAAAAAGGAAATCACCAAATTTTTGGAACAAAACAATGAAGACATGAATTATCAGAACCTCTGTCCTCTGTGATACTGCAAAGGCAGTCCTAATAGGGAAATTTATAGCACTGCAAGCCTTCCTCAAGAAAA
>CAUYPK010069067.1:0-27276 GCA_963574355.1 Loris lydekkerianus
CCTTGTGAAGCCACTTCATCACTTTCGGGGATCCCTATAAGACGAATATTGGATTTCTTCGAATTATCCCAGAGCTCTCTGAGAGAGTGGTCTGTTTTTGCTTTCCATTTCTCTTCTTCTTTGCGGGTTTGGGAGCGTTCGAAAGGCTATGACATCTAGGTGTGTGATAAGCCAGGCTTTCCCAGCCCTCAGCACTCTCCCCCCCTTCCTTGTTGGAGGAAAAGTGGACCTTTGGTTTTAACGCTTTTCTGAAGGAGGATGGAACTGGGGAAGGAAGTGGAATTGGGTCACAGCCTCTCCAGGAGGTCATTGGGCAAAACCCCACCTTGTCTGGGAATGCAACAGGTGGTCCAGGCTCCTGTCCTGGAATTGCTCCCACCACCCTGGAGCAGGGGAGCCACCCCATATAGTGACAGGCAGCCTCTTCCACTGGCTGGCTGGCTGGCTGTCACCTCTGGGAGCCTCAGTTTTCCATTGGCTCCTGTGCAGTATTTTTGGCACCAACCCTCATGTGCCAGGCATGGTCTTTGCGTAGCTCGCACAACCGTAAACCAAATGACAAGCCTAGCGCAGAGGGAGATAGCAACCAATGCACATACAAAGGAGTCACTGAGTCATGGAGGGTGAAGTGCTCTAGGAGGTAAATGACAGGAAGAGGGCCCCAGGGGTTGCAAGGATTGGCTTCCATGATGGGGTAAGACGCTTTCAGGACTGGGGTACACATGGCCTCCAACTGAATGGAATATGAACTCTCACCCCTCCAAGAGGCCCAAAAAGGACTCTTGCTCTCCACCTCCACCGGCCATAGGGCACACATCTATACACCTACATCTGCCCTGGAAGCTGACAAATCCGGCAGCCAGCCACCAGTCACCTCAAGGCCTCCCAGGCAGCACAGTGCCTGGCCCCAGGTGGCAGTGGGCCTGTGTAGTGCCCCGTCCCGAGCGGAAGGAGAAGCAGCTGGTCCATCTAGGCAGGCACAGGCCAGATGGAGTGGAGCTGGCTGAACCAGTGAGCGCTCTGCCAACCTGTTCTGTAAAATGCCCCCAGGTACACAGCCAGTGGCGGATAACTCTGCTTTCATGAAGGACAGAGGACATGTGTTCATGGCTGCTAGGCCCAGAGACCTCACTTCCCTTAGGGTCAGAGCTCCCCGTTCACCTGCAAAGTGAAGTTTTTGTACTTGTCCTTGAAAATTTAGTACAACTTGCAGTGCGTATGGGGTTGTAATAGTCACTGATCTATTTTAGGAGCTGTACCTGGAACAACAGGGGTCAATAATACACTTCTAATGCCCTTAGGTGTGGCGGGTACCTGTGGGCATTTCATAAATTAAAGCAAACACAAGGGTCCCAGTCCTCCAGGTGAAGACACACCTGTTGGAATGAGAAGTGCTTTTAATAATCTCAATCCGCTCTCTGAACACATGGTGGGGGGAGGGAGTCAGATTTGACAAGTGCTCTTGTCCGAGTGAGTGCCAACTGTACGGTGCCCTGCCAGGCTGGCCCACATGTGGAGCCAATGGGAATACAGTTCCCTGATAACCACCACTGGCTCTGGTGCCACACTGCTCCTGGCATCCAGTGCTGGGCACCCTTCGCCCTGCCCAGAAACACACTAATCTTCCTGCTTTTTGCCTCTCCCACCCCCACACATGCCCACCAGGCCCCAAAGCACCTGCTCAGTCTCCTTGCAGTTATGTGAAGGAACCTGAAGAGCCAGACCTCCAGTGGCCAGCCAGGTGGCCATTGGTCACTTAGGCAGCTTGAGGGCCACCTTATATGGTGACTGGACTGGCACAGTGGTCAGCCTTGAGCTGCCTTTTACATGCTCTTGGGGAGCTGTGATTCTGGACTGAGGGGTTTGTGGCCACCTGAGGTTGGCAGGGGGCTGGCTGCAGGTGGGGGACACTAGGTGGGGCTAGGAGGCCCAGACTGTGGGGGCGGCACCAGAGTTGAGGCCGGCAGGGTTGCTTGTGGGCTTTCAGGCCGGCAAGCTGGGAGCATCGCCCAGAGCCTCAGTGCCCCTGGAGGCAGGGATTAGGGCAGGGAGTGTCACAGGACGGGGCTGGGGTGGGTGATCCAGGTCTGAGCGGCCAGAAGCGGGGAGTGGCAGGAGAAGGGCGTGGCGTGGCGGCGGGACGGGGTGGGGGGAGTCGCGGGTGGGGCAGCGGCGGCGGGGGGAGAGGTGGGGGCGGGGCGCCGCACCTAGGCGCTTCCTTGGCCCGCGCGCCTCTCTCCACCCGGCGCCCCGCCCCGCCGCCCTCGCAATAAGAGGCGCGGCGCGGCCGGGAGGAGCGCTAGGGTCGCCAGCCGTGAGTCGGCCGGCCGGGGCCGGGAGCCAGCGAGCAGCGTCGTCGGGGCACGGTCGGTGGCCGCGCCATGGAGTTCTGGCCGTGGCTGACCGCGGCGCTGCTGCTGCTGCTGCTGCTCGTGCAGCTGAGCCGCACGGTCAAGTTCTACGCCAAGGTCGCCCTGTACTGCTTGCTCTGCTTCACCATGTCCACGGTGGCCTCGGTCATCTGCCTGCTGCGCCACGGCGGCCGGACGGTGGAGAACATGAGGCAAGGGCCGAGCGCGCGGGCGGGCGGGCCTGGGGAGCGCCGCGCCGCCGCTTCCGCTTCCCCAACTTTCTTCTCGCCTTTCCCTCCTTCCTGCCCCGCCCGGCGCCGCTCTCAGGGGCTCTTGGCCAGCTCGGACGGGCAGGCGGCGGGGACGGGCAGCGGCTCCCGGGGCCAGCGTCACAATGTCCCCTCGCTCTTACGGCAGGCATTTGCTCCCTGCGCCCCCAGTGGGGTGCGGGTGGCGGGCGGATTTCCGAAAGAAGGGGGCCTAGGCCCTGCCGAGCTGGAAGGGCCTTAGTCCTACCATATTCGCGGAGAAACCAGGCCCTGACGTCGGGGACTTGCCCCAGAGGCACTGGGCGCCCCTTGTGCTCTCTAGCCCCCCCTCCTGCCCACCCGCCAGGTGATGGGTGCACCTGTGTCCAGGGGTGGCGGTCAGGTTCCAGGTTCCTTTTTTTGGCTCCTTCGTCTTTTTAGGAAGGTGGGGAGATGAGAGGGGAACCTGTCTGCTGGGATGGGGGCCGGGGGCCCCTGGGGTCCAGCTTCCATGCAAAACGAAGGAAGGGGGAGGTGGCTGAAATTTTCCTCTGAACACTTCCCAAAGGGTGGGAACATGGCTTTGCCAGTTGGGAAGTGGGGAAAGGATCAGGCTGGTTGCCCAGGGCAGTTGGAGGCTGCTCCTGGTTGCGGGGTGCAGGGAAGTGGGGGGCACAGCTGCCTGCCCTTTCTCCCTGTTTGCCATCCAGGGGCTGTTGCTACACTTCTCTCTACCCTATTTGGACTGCCCAGTTACTGGCTTTTGCAATGGACTCTTGGCTGTGGCGTCATGTGGGGGCCTTGTGGTCCCTGAGGTCCTGGCCAACCCCTATGGTTACAGGGCAGTAGGTGAGAGTTTCCTGGTCTTCTGCCATCTCTGTCCTTGCCAGTGTGTGTGGGGCCTTATTGCCTGAACTGGCCCCCTAGGGCCAGCCTCAGGGGCTTATGGCTCCTCAGGAATAAAAGGGGACAGTGGTCCTGAAAGTGGATGGGGACTCAGTGCACAGGGCTCGGAGGTTTCCAATAGAACATTTGTGTGTGTTCTTGGTGACCTGTCCCTGTGCTATCCAGAGGGCCCAGGCCAGTGTGCCAGATAGCACAGACTCCAGGGCCAGCCCACATGTTGGCTTGCCACCATCCTCCAGGGCCGGGATTCTGGAGCCCCACAAGGACTGCAGGGCTCTCTGAGGCCCAGGGAACCCTGCAGACAGATCTCCCTGTGAGGAGCCTCCACTTAGCACCTGGGCATCTCAGAGCAGGGTGACCCCAGTGGGTCTGGGCCACTCCAGGCCTGGGGATGGCATGTCGGGTTTTGAGGCCAGCAAAGCACCCTGGGCGTGGGGTGTCCTGGGGGCAGGGGTAGGTAGGGGCTGGACCCTGTGTTTTCAGAAGTGGCAGGGCTGGCCCTGACTTGGGAGGACCTGGAGTGGAGGCCCAACTTCCCAGCCAGGCCATGGGTGGCATTTTGCAAGTAGCTTCCTTGTCTTTAAGGGCCTGACTTGCTCTTTATGGCTTCTGCCTGGACTTCAAAGCTGCTTCCCAGAGGCCAAATCAGAAGTAGTAGCTGGACCTAGCCCAGAAGCCAGGCTACTCTGGGCCCTCCTGCCCCACTGATCCTGTCTGCCTCTCAGCCCAGAGATTCTGGCCAGCTAGGGTATCTTCTTCAGGACCTTGAGAGGTGCTTGGGTGGGGCCTCCCTGCCAGTGTCTAGACTCAGCCCTGTGAAGGGGCAGGACATGTCTGTCTGGGTAATAGCAGGTGCTCTGTTTCTGATGGCACGTGGGTCCCCCAGGGAGAAGGGAGGGCTAGAGGAAGGGGCAGGTCTGGGTGGAAAGCCCAGGATTGTATAGCTTCCTGCTCCACACCCCTGCCCGAGCACCCTGAGCCTCAGGGCCCCTATGATGATGCCCTAGACTCCCAGCAAGGCTCAGAGTGGGGGCTTCCCAAGGAGGGAGGCATCAGAAATGCAGAGAGAGGGAAGGGACCCAGGAAGATGGAGCTGCTTGGGGACAGCCTGCCTACCCCTCATTTTAGGTTCCATCTATATCTACTAAGGCTGCACAAGTGCCTTCAACCTTGGTAGTGTGTCTCTTCTTCCAGATAAGGAGACAGCTTGAAACTAAGGGCGGGGGGGGGGGGGGGTGTGCAGAGAGGAGAGGGTGATTGCCTGCCCATGGTTCCTGAGCTAGGATGTGGCAGAACTGGGGTTTGAACCCACTGACAGGGACTCCAGACTGCCTGCTTTCATTTTTCCTCTGTGCCCAGCCCAGTTCTATAGTCCTGGGCCCCTGCAGGGCTGTGGGCTGGATGTCCTGCCAACCTCAAGTTCTGGTAGGACAACCCGGCGCTGTACCCTCATTCGGCTTTCTGTCTTCTCCCTGAGCTAAGACAGCCAGGCTGAGGCTGGCTCTTCCCCACAGGGTTCCAGGTGGGGACTTTTTGCCATTTGGATGAGAGTCCTGAGTGTGTAAGGAACAGTGATGGGGACAGAACAACTGAGGAAGGGGGCTGAGACCAAGGACCCCACTGGTGGTGTCTGTCGCTACATGCAGGGCTAGGGTAGAGCTAAAGGCCACATTTCCTTGACCCAGGGGCAGATTCCTGTGTTCCATCCATGTGACAGAGAGGACATCATAGCCCAGAGAAGCCGTGTGTCCAGGAAACCCTAGTAATGCCCCCTTAACCAAAGAGCAGTTTGCTCCTTTGTGCCCCCAGGGAGGTGAGAGTCGGCAGCTAGCTCCTTGGTCCTGCGGCACCATCATCCTCAGGGCCCAGGGTGCGGCCACTGTGGCAGAAGGGGAAGGGTGTCCTATTCATGGGGGAACTCCGTGCTCTGTTTACATGTGAAGGCCAGGACCTAGGGGTCACGGCTACTCCCAGCTGCAAGGGTGTCCACACTGATCCTTGAGGAAGGGAGAATGGGCATTGTTTGGGCCACAGAGGCCATGGGACTTGTCTTTTGGTCAAGGATAGAACCTTGAAGGGCTCAGCCTCTTAGCCAGAATTGCCACCCCCTGTGTGGTCCCAGGTCCCCTGACATCATGGGACATAAGGCCACCAGGGGAGCTCTGTGTCATCGTGGTACTGGGCGCCTTGGTCCCACAGGAAACCCCACTCTTGTTTCTCCTGGGGTGTTGTCAGGGGACAGACCCCAAAACTAGATCTCTCAGCCCTAGAGTCCAGGGGTGAGCGGCTTTCCCTGGCCCTGCCTCCCTTCAGCCCTACTGTCTCCTTGCCCTAGTGACTGTCTCACCCTTCTAAACCCTTGGGGGTGTTGTACAGGCAGGAATTGCCCTAGCTCCAAGGAACCGTCACTCCTGTGCTCCAGCTCAAATACAACTTATCAGAAACTCCCTGCTCCGCCAGGTGCTTGCCGGGGCCTCCTACTACCTGGGCACCATGTATAGCTCTCCATGTGTGCCCAGCGCCAGCAGCACTGCTCTGAGTGAGCCCACCCAGCTCACTCTCTGGGCAGAGCACAAGTCTGGCTATGGGTTCTGGCTGAGGACTGGTGAGCTGTGGCCCACAGAACTGCCTGGGTCTCTTGAGAGAGGCCCAGCCCAAGACCAGGAGCTGAGAGCAAGCTGAGAGTGGCCTTTCCTGGGGACAGCTGGGACAGCAGCCTGGGCCCTGGCCTTGAACTGCCATTTAGCCACTTGCAGCAGGAGCTTAGGGAGGTCAAGTGTATTATCTGAGGTCACAGCAGGTAAGAAGGGAGCCAGGACCCTAGTTGTGTCTGTCTGAGCCTGAGCCTGAGCTTGGGAGCAGCTTGAGTATCCTGGGGATGAGCTCCTCATAGACCCCAAAAGAGTCTGTGCCATGTGCAGCACTCAGTTCTAGGTGGGCTTCTGGTCCAGGCTTATGTGGAAGGCTCCTGAGAGACTCTGGACCTTGGGCTGTTCCTCCGGGCTGTACCCTGCAAAGCTCGTGGCAGTCACCCACCTGGCAGCACTCAGCTATGCTTTCAGAATACTGGGCTGGGCCCTCTACCTATCCTGGGCCACCGGTTTCAGGTGATCTTGGCTTTGCCCTCCTGCTGAGGTGTCCTGGGAAGGTGGGGAGCCCAGGGCATGAAGTTAGGGGCTGGAGGGTGGGAGGCTACAGCTGAAGCGGTGTGCTGTCCTGGGTCCAGCACAGTGACAGCTGCTGCAAGCTTTGGAACCCCATCTCCTTTAGGGAAGAGGACAGCGCTGTCCCCTATAGCCCTGTGTTTGCCAGGAGGAGACCTTGGCCGAGGTGGGGTGTTGGATGCAGGGCAAAACCTTAGGGGACTGCTCTGGCCACTTTGAGCTTCCAGCTGGAGAGGCTTCAGCAAACTCCTCAGCCCCTCTTGTGGCTTGGGAGCCCCCAGCAGCCACTGGCCCAGCATTTCATCCAGCTCCAAAGAGCGGCTTGCCCAGGTCATCCTGGTCTCCTGCTGTCTGACCTTGCCCAGGTGGTGCAATGACTGTGCCTACCTGTGGGATTATTGTCAGAACAACACAATAGACTCTAGGCTGCCAGGCTGAAGCTGGGTGGTGTGTCTGTTGCTGCCTCTGGTCAGAAGGGGCTGCTTACCCTGGGTTCACCAGCTGTGCCCGTAGGAGCCACTATGGAGCTCAGGACACTCCTTTCTCTTTGAGGAAATACTTAAAATGAGAGTATAGGCCATCCCTGAGTCACATGTATCCGACATAGGTGTGACTCCCACTTATGAACGGGGGCTATTACAGGTAAATGTACCTGTTTCAACTCAGATACAAATCCAGCTTATGAACAAACCTATAGAACCTGTCTTGTTCATAACTTGGGACTTTCTGTATATACTTTCCTAGTACTTTTACAGAAAGCCTTGAAAATATAGGACATTAGGGGAAGAAAAATGTGGTGTTCCCACGTGCGCCACCTGCAGATGATGAAGTATCCCCTTGAGGACAGTTCTTTCTGGTCCTGGGAATTGCCTCTCAGCATCTCCCTCAGACTGTGTGGTGCAAGCACTTGCTGGCAGAGTCCTAGAACAGCGGCCCATTGCCGCTGTCTGTCTGTCCCACTCGGCGCCACCCAGGGTGGGGGTGTATACAGTGCAGACACCTTAACAGGCAACGTAGATAGTCCTGGACTTGGATGGGGTGATGGCTGCACGCAGTGTGAGACTACTTCATGCCACCGGGCTGTGCACTTACAATTAGTTAAAATGGTGAAATGTGTGTGATGTACATTTTGCTGCAGTGAAAAAAAAAAGAAAAATGAAACTGGCAGGGGAACCTCTGTCCATTTCTGGATTTGGGCTGAGCCTCCCCCCACCATGTGCACCTTGCTGTGGAAGTGCAGGTCAGTTATGGTCACTGTCATGAAACCCACGCCTGTCCATCCTTTGCAGTGAATGAACAGAAATCTCTGATGTTCTCTTGCCCTGAGCTGGTGACGCCCTGAGCTGGTGACGCCCAGAGCTGGTGATGCTCTGACCTGGTGACATGGGCTCTACTCTGCCCCTCCCGGCTGGTGGACACTTGGGATTTTCAGATTTTCCTGGTTCAGACCACACTTGAGTTTCTGCCAGCCTTCTCACCACTGCCTTAGGGTAAATTTTTGGAAGAACCTTGTGAGATCAAAGGGACCAGGTTTCTTCAGGACTCTTGTCTGTGTCTCTCTGACTGCCCACCCTGCTGGTGGCTGGCCGTGTGCCCGTGTTCCTGGCCGACACTCCGTAATCAGCCTTTTTAATCTGTGCCAACAGGAAGGATGAAGACAGGGTTCCTGTTTCAGTTTGCATTTCTTTGATAGGTGATGCGATTTAATTATTTTCCTTATTTATGTTCTTCCTGTCGTGTGAATTCCCTGCTGGATTGTCTCCTTCAGGCCTTGCAGTGACCCAAGCAGCTGGGCTTGCAGATGGGAAAGCACAGGTAAAGCAAATAGCCAGGCAGCCCTCCCAGCAGGCCCAGGACCTGCCAGCCTGGGCCTGCCCTGTAGGTGGGAGGGGACAGTGGGCTGGTCTGGCCTAGGGGGAGATGCCCCAAGCTGGCATGGGCTGGCAAGTCCGAGGAGGCCCAGCTTTCAGAGTCTGGGAAAGGTGGCTGGTCTGATGGGTCTGAACCAAACACTGCCTGAAACTCAGTTTCCCCATCTGTAGCACGAGGTAATGAGAGTCGGCCTTCCCACTGGGGGTTGGTTCTGTACAGGCACAGATAGTTAAGAATCTGGTTTTCAGATGCAGAAGGACAAATCCTGTGATCAGAGTTGTCAGACCCATAGATGTGGGTCCCTGGAGAGGGGAATAGAGGCGGGGAGTTAGTGTTTCTGGGGCCAGAATTTCAGTTTGGGAAGGTGGACACCTTCTGGAGCTGAGTAGGGTGATGGCCTTACAGCTTGAATGTGCTTATTGCCAGTGAACTGTGCACTTAGAAGTGGTGAAGAAAGGCGGGGCGGGAAGGCTCATGCCTGTGGTCCCAGCACTTGAGGGGACTGAGGCAGGAGGATCCCTTGAGCTCCAGAGTCTGAGGTTTCTATGAGCTAGGGTGATGCCAGGGTGCTCTAGCCTGGGAGGCAGAGTGAGACTGTCTCCAAAAAAAAAAAACTATTGGAGATGATGAATTTTACATTTTAGCAACAACAAAATAACAATCTGGTTTTGGGTAAAGGGCCTAGGTTTGAAATGCTCTGCTCTTTGGAGATAGCTCTGAGACTTTGAAGAGTGACTTGGCCTTTGCATATAAAGGGGGAATCTTCCTTGTTCTGTGGTGGCAGGTGGGCGGGTGGGGGTGCTGTACTAATTTGTTTGCAGAATGCAGCAGGGTCAGTGGCCCTTGGGGTAGTGCTGGGCATATCCATGCCCCTCCCCCTACCACCTGCAGGGGACAGGAGGGACCCATGGGCCCTGCATCAGGCTCTGTCACCCCATCGGCAGGCCCCTCACTAGGGTGCCCTAGTAGAGTGACGGGGCAGAGGCCACCCTTTATTCCTATGCTCCTCTGGCCTGGTCAGTACTTTATCTCTATGCTTCCTGTCCTGGGGTGAATGGGGCTGGGTGCAGAGACTTAAGGTGTCCCTTGGATATGCCTGGTCCCAACCATCATGGGCTGCTTAGACCAGGCCACCTCAAGTTTGCAGGTGCCCCAGGGCAACCCCCGGCATGACTGGCCACCTGCTAGGAATGGGGGCTTCTGGGATGAAGGGGCTTATGTTGCTGGGACCCAAGAGGGACCCAGCTCTGCTTCTGTTCTCAGCGTGGCCATGAGCAAGTCCCTAACCCTCCCTAGCCTGCTTCATGAAAAAAGGAGACTCTGGAACTGCTCTCCAGGAGGGCCAGGAGGCATGAAACAGTGCCTCTGGGGCTTTGGCCAAGACGAGTCCCACTGATGGCAGAAACAAACTTTGCTCCTTGCAAAGACCTCCACTTGGCACTGACGCTTTCTTCCTGATGGGACTCTATCTTAAGGAGATGATCACTCCCCTCCGTGGGCGTGCTCAGCCTCTGCAGGGATGCAGGGATCACTCTCTCCCTGGGTCAAGCCCTTCAATGCCCCAGGCCTCCAGCCAGGTAGCCCAGTGTACCACTCTGGGAGGGCTGAGCATGTAGGGGTGTGGGGTGAGGGCCAGGCAGGCCGTGGGCCGTGGACATAGGAGTGGGCGCTTTCCCAACCATCATGGGCTGCTTAGACCAGGCCACCTGGTCTATCGGAGTCTTCCCTGATAGCTGGGGAGGCTGAGGCAGGGCAGCAGCCCAAGGGTGGGTGACATGGACCCCCAGGGCTATGTCTTCTGAAGGTTATCTCTACTGCGTGTCCCATGGTCTCCTGTCCTGCGCTGGGAGGCCGGCTCCTGGGGCCTCAGGCCTCGGGACCTCAGTGTACTGTCACCCCCTCTCTGCAGCATCATCAGCTGGTTTGTGCGATCCTTCAAGTATCTGTACGGCCTTCGCTTTGAGGTGAAGGGGCAGCAGAAGCTGGAGGTGGACCACCCCTGTGTCATCATTTCTAACCACCAGAGCATCCTAGACATGATGGGTAGGCCTGGGGCTAGAGTGTTTGGCGGAGGTGGGCGCTGGTGCAGGTGGGGACCCACACCTCCCTCCCACTGTGGGCCTCCCTGAGCTGGGTGCTGGGGACATGGAGCATGGCCGTGCCTCTGTCCCAGCACCCCCTTAGTGGCCGGTGGGAGGTGGGTTCCTGCTACGCCAGTGGCACCCTGCACAGAGCCCATTCCCTCTCTCCTTGTGCTGGCGCAGGCCTCATGGAGGTCCTCCCCGAGCGTTGCGTGCAGATTGCTAAGCAGGAGCTGCTCTTCCTGGGCCCTGTGGGCCTCATCATGTACCTCGGGGGCGTCCTGTTCATCAACCGGCAGCGCTCCAGCACCGCCATGACCGTGATGGCCGACGTGGGCCAGCGCATGGTGAAGGAGAACGTGAGTTCTGGGACCTGGGTCTGTGGTGATTTTGTTTTGAAAGAAAAAGAACCCCTGTGGCTCAAAGGAGTAGGGCACCCCCATATGCCGGAGGTGGGTTCAAACCCAGCCCCCGCCAAAAACTGCAAAAAAAAAAGAAAGAAAGAAAGAAAGAAAGAAAGAAAGAAAGAAAGAAAGAAAGAAAGAAAGAAAGAAAGAAAGAAAGAAAGAAAGAATCCCCTCCCCCAGTATGGATTTGAAGTCTGCAGATTTACACACAGAAAAGCCAGGCTGTCAGCTGCTGGGGTTGCTCAGGACCTGGGGGGGGAGAGGGGAGTGTTACCTCCCTGGGGTCCCCAGGGAACAGCCAGCTCTACTGTCCCCTTCTCTTCCCAGCTCAAAGTGTGGATCTACCCCGAGGGCACGCGTAATGACAACGGGGACCTATTGCCTTTTAAGAAAGGCGCCTTCTACCTGGCCATCCAGGCCCAGGTAGGCCAGGGCCTTGCCCTCCTGAGGTGGGCAGGGGATGGGGAAACAAGTGTGGATTGGCTGAAGGCAACTGCCCAGCCTGCCGGGGGGCTTCTGGCACTGGGGGGGCCTCCCACTGAGTGGGGCAGGCTCTCTACCAGCACCTAGTCCCCTGACCTGCCAAGCAGGGCAGTCCCTCTTTCCCCCACTCTGAGGCCTGGGGTCTGACTGGCTGACCTGCTTGAAGGGGACTAGTGTATGAGGGGGGGACAGGAGGCTGCTGTGGTTGCCTGCTGGCCCGTGGGCTGCACTGTGTCTGAGGGTCAGCTGCCCCCTCAGTCCCCCCACAGCTCCTGTGGGTAGGGGTCTGGGCAGGGCTGGTTCTGAGTGGAGGGAGGAGTGAGCTCTGCCTCTGCACTTGGGACTTTTCTGGTCCTCAGCATCCAGGGGTGCAGCTTGTCCTGGGGTGTGAGTGTCCAGTGCCTATCCCACTCTTGCTGCTGTACTAGGGAGAGTTGTGTCAGGGGAAAGCCATGGTCTGGAGCACAGGGCCTCAGGGCAGGGGTGGGCTCTAGTACAGCTGAGTGCCTGTGCAGGCTCTGGGGAGTCCTCATTCTGGAGGCTCTGGCCAGCTCCACCCAGCAACCATCCCCTGCTCTCTGGGGCCCTGGGGTGCAGGGTGCAGGGCACACCTGCTGAGCCTGGGGTTGATGTCATCTCCCTAGGAGGGAGAAGGGCTAGGTCCATAGGTGCTGAGGGAGGAGACACAAGCAGAAGCCCTCAGCTAGCACACAGGCTCCCATCCCCTCCCCTTTTCCCCCAGGGCCCGATGGTCTCAGCCTTCCTGCTGGTGTCCTAGAGGTTTCCTGCCTGCCCTGTTTAATGATTAGCTCCAGGTGCCTGTCACCTCTAGATCTGACCCTGGTGTCTGCCAGCAGCACCAGCAGGCTTCACCCTCTCCCTGGGCCACAGTACTCCCCAGCCCCTGGGGATGGGGAGAGGACAGGAAGGGAGGGCTGGGCAGGGAAGACCTTGGTGGCGTCTCCCAGCTAAACTGGACATGATCCTGCCCTCTGCACAGCTAATTTAATGACTCAGTGCAGGGATGGACGTGAATCTGACAAACACATGCGCCAACTCAGGCAGGATGGGCTGCCCAGGGCACGTGTGCTGGTGTCCCAGGCCCGGGGCAGGACAGCTGCAGGACTGCTGGACCCAGCTCAGGTGGGAGAGGGCAGGTGGGCAGGCAGGGCCCCACTGCAGGCCTGGTCTCCTGTCCGCAGGTGCCCATCATCCCTGTGGTGTATTCCTCCTTCTCCTCCTTCTACAACACCAGGACGAAGCTCTTCACCCCAGGTACCCCTCCTGTGTACACCCCTCGGCACAGTAACAGTAGCTCCCACATCTGGGTGGCTGCTTGCAGGCATTGGGTGAATGAAAGAACAAACCAGTGTGGAGTCCCAGCAATGAGCTGTCATGGCTCCATGTCATTCTCCGCCACCACCACCCCCCCACCACCAGTGGCCCTATGAGGTGGGCTGGGTGCCCAAGTTCACACTGATGGACCCAGGCTATGCACATGGCCCAGGGGACGCAAGGCGGCTTCTCCCTGTGCTTGGGGCAGGTAATGAGCCCGTGCATCTGGCTTCCTCTGCGGGGCACAGGAACCAGACAGTTCAAGGCTAGTGGCCTCCCAGGTCCATCTGAACTGCCCAGAAAGCTTGGGGCCTCTGCCCCTTGCATCCTGACACCACACTCCGGACACGGTGCCCTGGGCTCTCATGAGAAGGTGGGGTCAAATGTTGAAGGGCAGTGGGGAGGAGCCAAGCCTTTTCATCTAAGACCCCGCAGCCCCTAACCTCCGTGGGGGATGGAGGCACAGTGGGGTGGGGGCTGAGCCGTGAGGGGCCTGGCCAAAGGAGTGTTCTGGGGGAACAGGCTGTGTGTGGTGGGTAGTGGTTATAGGGGAGGATGGAGTTGTCACACCCATGGAGCACATGCCAGGAGCTGCCCTCACTGTGTCAAAATCGCCTCTATTAAAAGGGCGGGAGGCCAGCATCAGCTTTGGGGGGAAGGGGCAGCAAGAGGCTTCCCCAGGCTGCTGACACCTGCTGCCCCCACCACAGGGACAATCACTGTGCAAGTACTGGATGCCATCCCCACCAGTGGTCTCACCAAGGATGACGTCCCCAAGCTTGTGGATACCTGCCACCAAGCCATGAGGAGCACCTTCTTCCACATATCCAAGATGCCCCAGGAGAATGGGGCAACTACAGGGCCTAGAGTCCAACCAGCTCAGTAGCCTGGGCCATGGGGCAAGGCAGGACCTGGGGGAGGGCAGATGGGAGGAAAACAGCTGGAGCATGGACAAGAGGGACCCCCGCTCAGGCTGCCAAATATCACTGTGTCCAGCTCCCCCTGGCTCCCCCGGCTTTCATTCGGGCCCTGGAAGCCCGAAGCTCCTGTCACCAACCTCAGACCCAGGCCCTTGATTCCCCTCCAGGAGAGTCAACCAGATGCTCCATGGGCTCTGAGGGCAGAGATTTGTCCCCCATGTGCCTCCAGGGTCTGGGATGATGCAAAACCAGGTATGAGGCTGTGTCTCACAGGTGGGTTGAGTAGGGGCTCATGACAGGCCAGGACGAGGCAGGCCGGCCCCAGCTTGGTGCCCCCTCATGCCAGCCCAGTTGCCTAGGGCCAGGCAGGGGCCAAGTCAGGCTTAAGAGTCCAGGCTGTGGCCTGCATCAGGCCCTCAGGGAGAGGTAGGGACTCCAGGGGCTAGTCATATGCACCCTGGATCACAGGGAGCCGGAAAGTGTGGTCTGTCACTTCCGCCAGCCTCCAGGACACTGCGGAGTCAGTATTGCTCTTTGTAAAGGAATTCTTTTTTTTTTTTTTTTTTTATAAAGGAATTCTTGGAAGTGCCTGCAAGCTGTGGTCACTCTGGGTGGGCAGAAGCTGCCTTAGGCCTCCCCCTAGGGGTGTTTGTCTTCTAGGCTATCCCCCTCCAGCTTCAGGATTACGGGCCAGCTGCCCCCCAGGGGCCCAGGTGCAAGCACTCCCCACCCCTGCCACAGTGCTCCCCCCTCCAGGGTAGACCCACTGCCCCTCTGCAGTACAGTGAACAGGGACAGGCGGAGTGGCAGGAAGGTGGAGGAGGCTGAAGATTTGCCCATTGAGCTTTGCTTGTGGCCCACTTGTCACCAGGACCCGCTGCCTCTCTGTGGCCTCTCAAAATCCACCTGCTATGGCTGCCCTCAGAGATGGGGAACCCAGGCCCTGAGGTGCCCCCCGGGGACCCCTCTGTCCTGCTCCCACTTGCCAGCCTGCATCTGGCAGTGGGCCTGGTTGGGATGGGCAGGAGGGCACTGTCCTCAGCACGGGGTGGGAGGGAGCTTCTCTCTCGGGCCCCCAATCTATCCACTGACACAGCAGCTCAAGTCTCACTTTTATTCTGATGAAAACAGGGCAGAGGCCCCACCTGACCCCCACCCCTGCCTCCAGACAGGCTGCCCAGCGACTGCCAGCAGTCCCTGGTTCTGTGCAGGGAGCCTCGTACCTTCTCTCTGCCACACAGGGCCCCAGGATGCTGTGAGGTTGCCAGGGTGGATTTACACAGAAGACTCCCCCACCCCCAACATGTGCCCCAGTTGCCAGGAGGCCTCCTGAGTGAGGGGAGAGGAGAGGGCCCTTCCCAGCTTTCTGCTGTCACTGCCAGGGCAGGCAGCCTCATCCATCCTGGGTCAGGAGACAGGCCTTGGCCAGACCAGTCACGACCCCTCCTTGCAGGAGCCTAGGGTCAGATCAGAGGTCACAGCTCTGGCAGCCTTCCAGCCCTCTGGGCCTATGGCCACCCTGCCCCACCAGGGTCTGAAGCACTTACAGGACCCCAGCTGCTCCTCAAGAAAGGAGATCTGCTCACTCAGAGAGTCAATGCGGCCCAGCTGCTGGAGAGAGTGCGCCAGGAGGCTTTCAGGATCTGGGAGCCCAAGCGCCAGCGCCTGCAAGGCCAGGCTGTGCAGTGGTGCCAGGAGCAGCTGCAGCCTCTGGGGGAGTGCAGAAGGCGTTGTGGCCATGGCCAGCAACTCATCCTCTCTGTTCAGGGAGAGTTTAAGCAGTGCTAGCAAGGGGCCTGGCTGTGGGGCTCTTGGTTTCCACTAAAGGGGCTACCACACCTGAAGGCCCAGGCTTTGAGGTCCTGGTAGGGGAACCAGGAAGGGCAGAAGAGAGCTTCTAAGGGTTGCCAGGCTACAGCCTGTGGGAAGATTGGCAAAAGCACTTTGGACAGAAGTGGAGACAGGGAGCCCTGGACCTAGGTGCAGGCTGTCCGTCTGGTCTAGGGGAGGTCAGGCTTGTCTTTTATCCTGGGAGTCCCAATCAATATCCAGCTGCCCATGCCCAGTGTGGAGTCCAGGCCATGGCCCTCTGGGCCATCTGCAACAAGGAAACCTCCCTGCCATCAAGGTCTCTACAGGTGACCCCCAGTGAGTCCCATAGCTGTGTCCTGGGGACCATGGAAGTTGGTGGGCCTCACTAAAGCTGGCTGCCGCAAGGGCTGGCAAGGCCCTGCATCCCCGCCTCACCTCCTCCAGCAGGTCCACCCTTGACTGTAACCGCTGCACTTCCTCCTTCACTGCACTGTCCACTCCTGGGGGCAGAGCCAGGTCCTGAGTCAGGGCAGCTGCCACCCTGCCCCACACCCCGAGGCTGGCCTCCTGTCATGAGGGATTGTCCGTGGCCGAGGTTCCAGCCATTAGGGCAGAGCCCAAGAGACTCAGCCTTTGGCCTGTGGCAGACCCCACTGTGCACCAGGAGCTGGCCTGGAGCTCTTGAGGCCCTGTCCCCCCAGGACATTGCACTGTGTGGCTCTGGGCAGATGTAGCCCCCCTGGCCCATCCCCAAGTGCTGGGATTGTGGCTGTGCTGCAGGTGGTTCAGGCTGAGTTCTGAGCTGCGTGTGCTCCTGGTGTTGGGCTGTGGACAGCGCATTATTACTCACGGTACGAGTTTGAAGTGTCACAGCGCGTACCAAAAGTAATAATGTCCCGTCACCAGCAGAGGTGCAGTGTCTTCCAGGCTGCCGTTTGGGACACAGACAGGACCCAGGGTGGAGCCTTCCACTTTGCTGGTAGAGATGAGACCCCTGGGCAGCTTTCCCCTGAACTTGGAAGGAGCCTCACCTGCCCTCCACCTGCATGAAGGCATGGCTCACCCCCTGCAGCCTTGTGCATTCCTATACCACCACAGAGCCACAGGGTGCCACACACCCCTCTGCCCACTCCCTAAGCCAGACACTGCAGCAAAGGGTGGGGGTAGGGGCGCGAGGTTACCTGTCAAGTTTGGGGCCTCCCTGAGGGGCCCTCCCTTGGGCAGGTAGAGTGTACCATTGGCAGCTGGGCTGTGCCCCTCCCAGCCATGGCACCGGTAGCTGCCCTCCGTGTTGACACAGTGCTGGGGGCAGCTGCCCCTTCTAATACTGCATTCATCCACATCTGCAGAAAGTGGGTCAGATGCAGGAGGAGGGGTCCCACCCACACTGAGCACCCTGAAGCACACCTGTTAATAGGCCACTATTTGGCCAACAGTGACCTCAGGACATGCAAGCAGGTGACCAGAAGACTTTGCCCAGGGCCTCCCCAGAAGGCAGAGGCAACCTCACCTGACTGGCATGTGTCACCCTGCCATCCTGCAGGGCAGTGACAGCGGCCTGGCTGGACACAGCTCCCTCCGTTCTGGCATGGTGGCTGGCATACTGCTGTGGGTGGGAGAGGCCAGTGTTCTGTTGGGGAGGGGGTGGCAGCCTGTAGGATGTGCTTTGCTAAAGGTTACTGAGTAAGGCAGTAGTAGACTGGAGGTCTGGTAGTATTTTCCCTCTTAGCTGAGGCTGGATTCTGCAGGGCTGCTGCCCTCACCTGCTCCGCAAGCCCCTGGGAGCCCCCTGGTCCTCTTCCAGCCGGGGCAGCAGGCGTAGCGTGGCCGGGCAGGGGCCAGCCCTGGACTGTGGCGGTAGGCAGTCTTGTAGATGGTTCTGTGGGGCGGGTAGGTAGGTCAGAGGGGCACCACACCCTTCCCATCTGCTGCCTCCTGCACTTGGAACCATCTCTGAGCAAGCAAGGCCACCCCAATGTGTCCCCAGAAGTCCTCTCCCTGAGGGACGGTACCAGGGTCAGTGGACTAGTCATTTGTCCACTCAGGTGCTGAGCAGGACCCTGAGGGATGATGGAAAGCCCCAGCCGTGCCTGACAGGGAACAGGGGCAGTACCAGGGACTGCAAGGGACCTACTGCAACACTCCTGTTGAGGAGCCAGTGGGTGGGCCTGCCTGGGCTGCTCCTGAGCTCTAGAGGCTAAGGGTGCTGAGGAGCTGGGCTCGTCTCATGTCCTGAAATACAGATTCCCCCACAGGGCAGGTGGGGCATGGGGAGCTCAGGAATCCAGGCTTGCACCGTCCCCTCCCAAGTGTTTCTAGGTTATGGGAGGAGAAGGAATGTCCCACACCCAGGAACAAAGACACCACCCAAGGCTGAGAACTAGTGCCCCTCAAGAGAGCAGGACCAGACATCTCAGGGTCTCTATCTGTGCTTGTTGGGGTGACAGGCAGATTCCAGGGGGTCAGGCATCATCCCAGGTGATTAAGAACTTGCAGCCAGTGATGCCAGGGGAGGGAGAGATAAGCGCCCTGAAAATGGAGGGGTGCAGGCAGGACGGTGAGCCTTGAAATATGGGTATGCCCTTTGAGGTGGTGTCAGGGTTCTGGAGCAGGCCAGTATTGGAGGTGAGTATGTGACATCTCAGAACGCAGCCATGAAGACAGGCCAGGCTGGGACATCCATTTTAGCAAGTCCTCTCACTGCTCTGGCCTCAGTTTCCCATCTTGGGGCCCAGGATTCACCACTATTCGGCAGGCTGATATATGGCAGACGGGGCACCTTGGGAGACTGGCCCTGGGCAAGCTTGGTGGTGGGGACACCCACCGGTAGGTGCTGCAGGCACGGTACCCATCGCAGGTGGTGAGGAAGGGCTGGTACACACGCTGCACGAAGGACTCAGAGACAGGGCCTTGGGGAGCCCTAATAGCACACACCCTGCGGCTGGGGGGGTGGGTGGCAGTTAGCCAGGGAGTCCCAGAGCCAGGACCTTCCCAGCCCTGGAACCCAAGGGAGCTGAGGACATGAGGAAGGGGCCTCACCCTCAGCAGGAGCCCACGGAGAACCTCTCAAGTATTAGGGGCTACCTGGGGGGGGGGGGCTGAGGGATTCTGGCCCCACTCCACCCGCAGCCCCCAGAGGCCCTTGCCCTGGCTCACCCTGATCGGTAGATGTGATGGGTGCCACCCACTGCTAGCACCAGAAGCCATACCAGAAGCAGCTCCCAGGAGCCCCGCATGGCCTATGTCTCTGGGTGGGACAGCCTTCTCCTCTGGGCAGTCTGAGGCACACAGCATGACCCTGTGAGACCCTCCAAAGGTCCCCCCAACCCAGGCCTCCAGCTGTGCTCTCGGCTACCTGATGCCTGCCCAGCTTTGCCTCTTCTCAGGGGTCCTCATGAGTAGGAGAGCCCCCTTGGTAGTGCCAGCTCTCCCCCACCTCTTTGAGCTAGGCTGGCCCCTCACCAGCCACAAACAGCTGGGCCTGGGGGCCACAGAGAGGTGACACTGTGTAGAGCCCTAGGAACAGGACAGGAATCACTGGGAACCTGCCAGGCTTGGTCTGGGACACCCAAGGGCACCAAAGGAAATGACTCCCAAGTAGGTGAGCCAGGGGAGCACCAGGACCAGTTTGGTGCCCTCCTTGTCACAGCAGGGCAGGGCTGAGTCTGCAAACAGGGTGTTGGTGGAAAGAGCTAGAATCTGGCTGGCCAGAGCCCTCAGGACTTCAGTTCCTTCTTCCAAAGGCAGACCCACCCCACCAGTGGCTGTGGGGCGTGCACATTCTGAGACTGCCAGAGGGGGTGGCATACATGAAGAGGGGGTCCCTCCCAGACTGCATTAAGTGTACAAATAGCCCAGAGCTCCCAGAGCAGTGACTCCACAGGGTGCGCATCTGGGGGGGGGAGGAATGAGGGAGTCCCCAAGGTGTCCTTGGAGCTGGTTTCCAACCCTCTGCGTGCTGTCTAGTGGGGGCCAGGGAGGCCGTGAGGCTTCCTGGGAATAGGAGAGACCTCAACCCAGAATTAATGGTCTGTGACAATGCTACAGGGACCGTGGAGTGGGTTGGGTCCTATTCTGTGTACAGTCAGAGGTTCAGAAAGCTAAGAATCTCCACACTGTGTGCTGGGGGTTCCACCCAGGGTTTCTCATTGGGAGCTCCCTAAAGGGTCTGGTTCCTCCCCGTGGGCTGCTTAGTCCTACAGGGTTCTCAGCAGGAAAGGGCCAGGAGGCAGGTGGAAGGGGAACGTGGGGTCAGTTGTCTGCTCCTCGAGGACTCAGTTTTCTCACTAGGGTCTCTGAAGCCTCTCTGGTTCTGACAGTCTGTCCCACAAACAGTGGCACCCACTGCTATTGGCCAAGCCCCACCTCACAGGGGACACCCTCGCCTGCCTCAACCGTCAGTCACTCAGCCAGGCACAGCCACACTCTGCACTACTGCATCACACTGTCCAGTATGGACAGCATCTGGGGTAGGCCTACTGCACTTCCTGTCCCCTATCTGGGCTGGGGAGGGGAGGGAGGACAGGGGCTGGTGAACAGGCAGGGGCTGCCATGGGCAGTTGAGGTGTTGGGACTTAGTTTGGAGGCGATGGGCAGGGGCTGCCATGGGCAGTTGAGGTGTTGGGACTTAGTTTGGAGGCGATGAAGCATCACAGCAGTTTTTGGGCAGGGGATCAGCCTGCTAGTTAGGGCTGCTGGGGAAGATTAACTCTTGGGGTTGGGGGGCTGGTGGGAGGACACCGTAAGGGGGTGGTCCGAGCAAGATTGGAAATGGTAGGGGTAAGCTGCACTGGGCAACAGGACCCAAGAAGGAAGAGGTGGGCGTAGGGCTCAGGCGCCTGGGTAGGCAGTGTGCCAGAGTGCCACAGACCCTGTGCCCACCTTTGGGGCCTAGGGGTGGCCAATCTCCTGCTGATGTCACTACCTTCCACCACAGCCATCCAACCACCACCCATGACTGCTGAAAGCTGTCTGGACAAGGAACGGCGCTTGAAAAGAGGAGAGACTCAATTTTTCAAAGTCATGCTTTTCCCCAAGGCCAAAGGCAGCCCATGGCGCTGCCGCGCGTGCTGAGCTCGCAAACCTCATTTCCCTCTGGTGTTACAGCGGCGGCTGGACAGGAGCCGGGCGTGAGTGGCGTCGTTGCCCGCAGGTTGATAAGCTGTAAGGTCCCCATCCCGTTCCCTCCAGCGTCACTGCGGACCCTGCCCACACCTGTTTCCCCCAAGACCGGCCCGCCGCCCCGCAGCCCCCACTCGGGGAGGCCGGTCCGCAGAGGGAGGCATCGACCGCTCCCACCAGGAGGGGTGCTAGGCGTTAGGACTCACGGGGGAGGGGCGCAGGCGGGGCCACACTGAAGAGCCGCCACTGCTGCCCCTCCCCGCCGCGAGGGCGGGGCTTGACAGTCCCCAGAGAGGCCATCCGGACTTCGCTGCAGGGTCCGGGTCCCCGAGGCCCAGGTCAGGTGAGGGCTGCGGCGCCCTCTGCCCCGGCCGCGCCGCCCGGCACCGGCAGGGGGAGCCGTTTCCCGAGGCCGTTGGCCCATTCTCCGGACCCGGCCGCCGCGCCAGGGACAGGGGCTGGGGTCCCGCGTCCAGGCCGGGCGCGGCCCAGCCGGGCACCCCGGCCCGCTCTCCTCCCGGGGCCCCGCGATTATTCTGCGTCGCCCCGGCGGCCGCCTCCAGCTCTACGATAGCAGGGACCCATTCGCCGCCCGCCGGGGTTCGGAGGGTCCCTCCACCGCCCCCGTCCCCGCCCCGGTCCCTGACGGCCGGAAGACCCCAACCCAGCGCCCCCTGAGACCCCAGCCCGGCGCCCGGCTGCCTCCGCACTCACCGCCGGATCCGGGGCGCGCACGCGCCGCCGCAGCCGCCGCCGCGCGAGCCCGCGCTGTGGGGGCCCCGAGCCCCGCCCCGGCCCGCCCCCTGCCCCGCCCCATCTGGCGGCCCCGCAAGAGCCCCGCCCCCGCCTCGGGTGGGCTCACCGCCCCGGTGAAAGAGGCCCAGGCCAGCCGGGCCCTGTCCGCCCCCATTGCGCAGATGGGGAAACTGAGGAGCCCGCAGCAGGCGGGCTCCCTCCAGGTCGGGCAGTGAGTCAGCTAGAACGCGGAGCTGACGCAGACCCGCTTCCGAGCTGCGATACCCCCAGCCGCCTCGGTGAATCCTCAGGCCCTCCACGAGTCTTCACACCAGGGCTGTGGCCACTGGGGACCTGAGCCAGGCAGCCAGGAGGCAGAAGGCCGTCTGGGGCAGAGGGGGAGGGCCCCTTTGCCAGCTCTGAGCCCCTGGGCTGAAAGCAAACTAGCGGCTCTCCCCAGGCACGGAGGCTGAAGCTGACCTCTGCCCAGAGACCCACTAACCTTTCAGAACCATGCGACTGAGCCCATCTAGGACCCAGGTGCAAAACCAAGCTCCCTCTAACACAGTATGTTAGGCTGGGGGAGTCTGTCCCAGCTCCCACCTGGCACTCCCCAGGACCCAGCACCCCCACCATATGGTCTTGGTCACTTCTCTGTTAAAGACAGAGCACTCCTGCTGGAATGGACAGGCCCCCAGGGCCTCACCTGGGCTGGTCTCCTCTCCTCTCCCATTTCAGAATGTATAAGGTGAGGTAAAGCAGCCCTGGGAACTCTGTTACTGTTAGGTCATTTCCACACCGTGGTTGGTGTGTGAGGCACTGGGCCTGCCACCAGCCTAAGCCTGAGCCCAGTGCCCTGCTCACGTCACCCACATGGACATATGTGTAAGATGTCCATACCACCCTAGAGTACCCAGGCCTGCTGTTACTCACCTGGTGAGGGGGAACTCATCATACCCTGGACATTGGTCACAGCTGGTCTGCTGGGTTGTGGGGGCCACCTGTGCCTCCTCTGTGCTGGGGGCTGCTGGTGAGAGACAGGAGTGCATTAGAGCCTTAGCAGGTCCCAGGCGACCTGACGACAAGAGCTGGGAAGGGAACTAGGGCCCAGCCTTTGGTGCTGCTGTGGGACCTTTTGCCTGCATGGGCCTACAGACCTCGATTCCACCCCCTGAATCTGGTCATGACCCAGGTGGAACTGGCCTCTGCCCCAGTCTACAAAAGGGGCTGTTTCCTCCAGCCCTGAGCTCCTTGGAGATGGGAGTGCTGCAGAGAGTGGAGTTGAAGGTCCCCACACACACAGCCCAAGGGGACCAGGCCAGGCCACCTTGGTACACAGGAGCTAAAGGAAGGGAGGGGTCCCGGTATCTGGAGAGGAGCCCCCAGAACGAGGCCTTCCCTTCCTGGTCCCTTTCCCAGATGAGGGGCCCCTTGGAGCTCCTGGAAGCTGCTGCTAAGATACTCATAATTGGGAATGGGGCTTCCTAGATGTCCTGACCCCCTAAACCCAAGCAAGGCAGCTCTCACTCAGTCCTGGGCATTAAAGAGTTAAGAGTGGGGCCTAGAGGACTCTGGGACCCTTCAACCTGCCTGCCCCCTCCTGCCTGAGTCCAGATAGAAGCTCTGGGCAGAAGGTCTGGTCCTCTCAGTCCTAACCTAGCTGAGACCCCGCCTTTTGCTTTCTCACCTGAAAAATGGGTGTTCTCAGGTAGACTCCTTGGGAGTCATATGTGGATATATGAGACAAAAAGTGGGGCGGCTCGGCCCCACAGTGGCTTTAGGGACTTTGAGGGCTTTGGGAGGGGGCTTCTACCATCTGGGTGGATATGGAGAGGAGAATGAGGCTTCCCTAGGGCCCCAGGCAGGTCGGCAGAGTCACCCACCAGGCTGTCCCCAAGCCTAAGCCCTCAAGGCCAGCCCTGCAGGAGATGGGGGCTCCAGGCTATCATAAGCGCTCCCTCGGTCCTGGGTACAGATCTGGCTGTGGGACAACCCCCAGGGCTGATTCCCTGGCCAGCCCCCTCCTGCATCCCCAAGCCCTTGGGATGGGGGGGGGGTCTCCACAGAAGAGGAGTGGGGGACACTGAGGCCCTCCTATCGGGCCCCGCTGAGCTGAGCTTGGCCGCCAGCTGGGACTGCTCTGGAGACGCAGGGCCAGACTGGTTCTGCTTCTCCTTCCAGGGATGTTGGAACCCTGGGCAGACAGGATTGGAACCTAGATTTGGACACCACCAGGCACTGCTTGGCCAAGGGGCCCATGTAGCTTCTCTATGCAGTAGGGAGGCTGGGAGCACACTCCACAGCTGGGGCAGCCATCAGGAGCCCTGAGCACTCAGCCCACTCTGCCCACTCCTTGCCCCTCCAAGGAAACCCCTGCCATACCTGATGTTGCCCCAGCCTGGGCTTGGCCATGGCCACCACAGCTGCCTCCTCAGGCCAGGGACAAATGCTGTCCCTTGCTGGCCCCTTGGGCCCACTGGCTACCCCGAGGCACCTCCAAAGGCCCACCCTCCTGGCCTCTCGGCCTTGAGGGGCAGCTGGCTTGGTGCAGGGAGGCTCCACCGGCGCAAGGAAGGGCGGCTTTTTATGCTCCGTCCTGTGTAAATCGGGATTGGGATGGGCCCTTCCCAGCCGGACTTCCTGTGTGTGTTCTCCGCTGATAACGGGGGTCTGTCAGTGAACAAACAGGAGGCTGAGGGGGGGTGGGGGTCACCACATGTGGGGGGCCTGGACGTGCTGCCGGGAGAGGGGAGAGCTGTCTCCAAGGACAGCCAGGGACCAGGCTTGGGCTCAGTTACAGCCAGGCTAAGCGACCCTGGGGACAGTGTGAGACCGAGGATGGGGACCCTAGGGCCTTCCCAGTGCAGAAGGGGCAGATCCATGGGACCATAGCCACACTTGTGTGGCTAAACAAAAGGGACCTTCCGCGTCTTTGGGTATAAGATCTGGAGCCCCCAGGCTACCCTGATGTGTGTAGCGCAGTGAGGGAGTCCCAAGGGGCTCTAGCTCAAGGGAAGGACCTGCTGCCCTGGGCCCCTGGCCTGTGGCGGGTAGGGTATGGCAGAACTCAGCGGGCAGGGACCTGGGGAGGGCGAGATGGGCTGGGTGGTCTGAGAGCAGCCTGTTCTGTGGGTCCCTGAGGCCCAGGGATGTTCTGGGGGGTGAAAGGAAGGGCAGACATCAGCTCAGAGACTGGCCTTCTCTAGAACGGTGAGCCGTCTGTCTGCCCTTGGAAAGAGCTGCCAATGCGCCCGGAAGCCCTCAGCCCCACTTCACGGGGTGCCTAGGGGGCTGGGTGCTCCCGTCCCCTCTCCCCACCATCAGGCTCTTCGCTTGGTCTCCAGCAGCCTGTACGGTGAAGGATTCGGGAGACTTTAGGTTGCCCAAAGGGGTGCTCCATCAGATTCCTGTGTCCCAGCCTCCAGGTCTGAAACTCGGCCTCCCTTTTAGGTGGCAGTGGGTGTATCAGGTCGAGTGGGCAGTGCTGTGATGGTGGGGAATGGGAGGGACACAGCTGGCTTAGAGCATTGAATGAGTGGGGTCTCATCCAACCCTAGCTGTCCTTGGGTCCAAGCCCTGCGTGGGAGTCAGCCCCTCTCTGCCTGATGCCTGGACACCCTCATTTTCCTGGCTCTGAGCCTCTCAGTGTGCCCCGCCTCTGTCCGGCCCTGCCCAGCTGTATGACTGGGGATAAGGGGGGGCCAGGGCAGCTTGAGAAATTCCCCACTGGACTAATGGAAGCAGGAACAGCTCCCTTCCCACTGCATGGTCAGGGGAAGGGTTGCTGCAGGCACCTACTTACGATGGTGTCCCTTCTCTCCTCCAGGCCTCAGTTTCCATACCTATTCCATGGCTGTCATGATGGCACTCAGCCTGTCTGGGAAGGGTCTGGGGGTCTCTTTCTGGAGGTGCCCCCTGTCACGAGTCCTGAGGTTAGATCTGGCAGATAGGCTGAGGCTCCCCTCCTCTCATCTCTAGCTATTCCTTGGATCTGGTCCTTACTCCCACTGGCCATGCCCTCAGCACCCCATGCCTCACTGGACCCCTGATGCCCCACACAAGGGCCCAACCTGCCCAGAAGGACTGGATTGTCCCTTGTACAGACTGGAGCCAAGTTGGGCCTGGGTCCCAGGGGTTGTGCCCTCTGTCCCTCTCCTCCCCAGACCTCATGCCCAGGGATCTGCTCTGGCCCCTGGGTGGAAGAACCTGTGATTGTCAGGTGTGGCTAGATCCAGGCCCTTGGTGTAAAGGGGTAAACTGAGTCTCAGAGAGCAAAGAGACTGGCCTTAGCAAGCAGAGAGGTGGGGGAGCAGCAGGCACAGGAGCAGCCATCTGGCTCTCTTCCTTTTTTCTCTCATTGAGTCAACTCCTGTTTGTTCCCTGCAGCAGTGTCCACCACCTATGCCAGAGGGTGGCCAAGAGTTGAGAATAGCCAATAGCCAAGCACATGAATGGGTTGATGGGTGGTACAAGGGGCCCTCCTGGTGAGTGAACAGGTGGGCTCACAGGCCTGGGGTGGGTTCAGAGTCCTGAGCTGTCAGCCTGGGATCCTGGGTACCAGCAGGGGAGCCTTTCCCAGACTGCTGGTGACTTGTTCTGTGCTGTGGCCCCTCTGACCAGCTCTGCCCTGCCCTGGCTCCTTTCTGGGCCAAGTCCAGACCCTTCCCAAGGAAAGGAGGCATTGGCTCAGCCTCCCAAAGCACCCCCCTCACCCTGTCCCTGAAATCCCATTACAGGGCAGAGGGGCCTCGGGGAGGTGCAGAAGGCAGGCTGGGGTCTTGCCTTGTTGCCAGGTGTATCAGGGAAAGGAGGGGTGGGGGTTGGCAGAGGACAGAGGCTAGTGCTGTCTCACACCTCTTGGAGTCCGGAGGATACCAGGGCTCTCGGGGGTGGGGGTCTTCTGGCCCATGGGTCTGCCCTGGGTTTTACTGTGTGTGGAGCTTGCCCTGAGCACCAGGCCTGAGGGGATTCCATGAGGGGTGGGCTGAGTCCCACCCCACGCCATCCTTGAAGATCCCCCCAGTCTGCAGCCTCTCTTCTCCACTCCAATGGAGTGTGTGTTGGGATCATGAGACACACACCTCCCTTTTCTAAAAGGAATCTGTGGTCCCCCTACCAGGCCTGTGCCCTCACCAAGGGGAGGCCAGGCCAGCACAGACAGAGGTGGAGACCCAGTGGGGTTGGTCAGCCACCTCCAGGCCTCACAACCTGTCCGCAGCTGGGCTCCTGACACGCCTGGAGCCAGGAGCTGATTCAGGGGCAATGTCAGGCCCCAGCTGGGGTCTGGAAGCCGGAGTTGTGGTCCCAGCTTTGTGCTCCTCACTGGGCTGGTTTTCCTGTCTGTTCAGTAGGGCTAGGTTGTCACAGCTGCCTCCGCCCAACCTGTTAATGTTCCGAAGTTAACTGTGAAGGGACAGGGATACCTTACCTTCCCAGGCGGTGAGGTGGGATGGGGTTCCAGAGCCCTGGGCCCTCCTCGGCCCCCACCCCACGGTGCTTTTGGCCTCTGCGGCCTCAGGAGAGGACAGACTAAGCCCCAGTGGAAGCGGCACAGGCACCTCAGGTGGCTCAGACGGGGGGGGGGGGGGGGGGGGGGGGGGGGGGGGGGCGGTGGGCCCCGGCCCCACCCCCCCCGCCCACGCGAGGGGGGGGTCGGGCGCGTGCCCTCCCTCCTTACGGCACCGCCCCCCCCCCCCCCCCCCGGCTGAGCCACCTGAGGTGCCTGTGCCGCTTCCACTGGGGCTTAGTCTGTCCTCTCCTGAGGCCGCAGAGGCCAAAAGCACTGTGGGGTGGGGGCCGAGGAGGGCCCAGGGCTCTGGAACCCCATCCCACCTCACCGCC